>OMKQ01016094.1:1948-18593 GCA_900302335.1 Phycis phycis
TCCTGGACAAATGAAGGTGAAGTTGAATGATTGAATGACATCTGCCCTGTGTGTGTGTGTGTCAGGCGGAGGGCGATGTAGCTGCTCTGAACCGCAGGATCCAGCTGGTGGAGGAGGAGCTGGACCGGGCCCAGGAGAGGCTGGCCACCGCGCTTCAGAAGCTGGAGGAGGCAGAGAAGGCCGCGGACGAGAGCGAGAGGTCAGTGACCCCACCTTTACAGGTGGAGGAGATGAGACCTGGTCCCAGAGCTCTTCTTGTTCCGTCTGGCAGTGGCTGTGTTTATTCTTAAGGTTGGGCTGCTCGATGAAAAGTGGTCTGCCGATAAAATGTGCTGTACAAGTGTGCGTGCATTTGTGTGTGTGTGCGCGCCCACATGTGTCATCTCTCGCTCGCTCTCTCTCTCTCTCTCTTTTAACACAGAGGGATGAAGGTGATTGAGAACAGGGCCATGAAGGACGAGGAGAAGATGGAGATTCAGGAGATGCAGCTTAAGGAGGCCAAACACATTGCTGAGGAGGCTGACCGCAAGTACGAGGAGGTGAGACCCCTGCGTCACCAGAGTCACCGTGACTCTCCCCTCCTGTGTGTGTGTGTGTGAAGTGAATGGAAATTTGTGAAATCTGAGCCGTGGAAACGACAACTCAGGCTCACACAACACGTTTTTAAACGAAGTCATGTAAATTCCATGTAAAGCACTTTTTGTTATTGGCCTCAAGTGGAGCTTGAGGCCATGTGGAGCCATGCTGTAGCTCCTGACTATTGATATGGAGCTGTAGGCTGTGAAGGCCCTGCCTTCGGTGCTCAATTCAACAACGATGGGGAAAACTGAATGTGAAAGTGTTTCTTGCTGGCCCCAAGGTGGCCCGTAAACTGGTGATCCTGGAGGGCGAGCTGGAGCGAGCAGAGGACAGGGCAGAGGTCTCCGAACAGTAAGTGTAATATACACATTCCACTCACTCACTTTCAATCAGTCACTCACGCTCACACACACTCACTCTGTCACTAACAGTCACTCAGTCACTCACACACACACACACACACACACATGACGTGAGCATCTGCCTGTGTCTCCTTGTAGTAAAGCCGGTGGTCTGGAGGAGGAACTGAAGAATGTGACCAACAACCTTAAGTCCCTAGAAGCCCAGTCTGAGAAGGTGAGTGTGCAAGGTAAACACTGGGGCTGGTATCAGCTGTGGGTGCTGGCTGGATGTTTACTTACTGCACTGCATGGTTTGCCCTCGCCTTCTCAGGCGAGGAGGAGATTTGCATTGGCGTTGATAGTCACGATAATAGGAAAATGGGGGCAAAGTTTCACTTCATGAAGTAACTTTCACGTGAAGTGAATGTGAAAGTACTTGTGTGTGGGAAGAACGAGCAACAATTAACCAACAAGGTTAAATGTTTTGGTTTTTCTACTGATGTAGATGTAGATCATACACAGGTACGTATCGTGTTTCCAAATCACTAGCTCAGTTGGCGCAGCGGACAGCAAAGTGACCAGAAGACTTGCAGATACTCAGCTACAGAACTCTTTACGTTTGTTTTAGAGCTGTTTTTTTTCCATATGAGGTTTTCCGTAACGCACACAGTACACAGACTGCAAAGTAACTCTTAAGCAATGGAAAAATAAACCTCTGCTGGGATACAACTGCTTTTCCAGCACATTCATCAGGCTCCAGGTTAAGATGAGTTAATAATTATGAGTCAAGGCGATTGAGCGGCGTGCTTTTCTGGCCAGTACAGAAGCGTTCCACTGCATCCTGTACTTAGTCCTTTGCTATGGCTCGGTGCACAGGGTTCAGGAGAGACAGACCTCTCTCCCCGCCAAAGTATTATTCCTAATCTCTATAATTGTACGCCGCAACTCACTACCTGATACCCAAACATGTATTTTCCTTATAAATTGTGTTTTGGGGTGACCCTGGTATAACCATAACATAACATAACCACGGTTTGCAGCGTGGCCTCATAAACATGTGGTGGCAGATAGTCTGCTGTGGTGTCCAGAACACAGCCCTCCATACACACCCGCCCTGAAGAATGGCTCTTTATAACACTGCCAGCACTGCAGCCTGCCAGGATTGGTTTAACATTTACGATCGCCATCGCCATCATGAATGCAATCTCCCTCCCTCCCTCTCTCTCTCTCTCTCTCTCTCTCTCTCTCTCTCTCTCTCTCTCTCTCGCCCTTAATGCATGACTTAGCCTTGCTCTGCCGTGTTCGGCTTCTGCGTGGCCGCTAGCACAAAGCACAATGCATTCACACTCCAGGGCCAAACCCGTTGCATGGCATTGCAGCCTTCATGTCAGGCGTGATAAGGAGTGGTGTGTGTGGCTGTGTGTGTACATGTAGTCCTTTCCCAGAGAGGCGTGGCCCTTTTGGATGGTGGTTGCGTTTGTGTGTATGTGCATGTCGGCAGATCTGAGAATCTGTTATTGACTTTCACAGTGCTAACTGCAGTATTGCACTTCAATGTGTTTACGTGTCGTGGCGCATTATTGGAAGAGATAATTGTGCACACGTGAAGCCTGCGTCAGGACATCTGGACATCAGCTCCGCAACAACGAATAAAGATAAACACACAAACATGACAACAACAAACAAACAAACAAATAAACAAACACATACTTTGCCTTCCCCTCCTCTCTTCCTCACACTATTTCAGGCGCAGAGGAGGAAACTAATCTGCACCACAACACCAGAGAGCCACAGTGTTCTTGGCTCGGCCTGTATAACATGATTCCCTCTGTGTGTGTGTTCCAACAGTACTCTGAGAAAGAAGACAAGTACGAGGAGGAAATTAAGGTCCTCAGTGACAAGTTGAAGGAGGTGAGTTGACGCTGTCCACCTCTCTCCTTAAGCCTTTTAACGGCATTAATAACACGCTGACCCCGTGGAGGTCATGGCTCCAATGCTTTGAAGCAGAGCTGAACGTGACGAATGTTCACTGTTAAAGTAGAGAACTTCACTGAGGGAAAAAGATCACTACTTGAGTTAAATAATGTAAAAACGACGTGTGCTGCAGAAAAATGACTCGTTTGCTATTGTTTGACAGGCTGAGACTCGTGCAGAGTTTGCAGAGAGGACAGTGGCCAAACTGGAAAAATCCATTGATGACCTGGAAGGTATTGACCCACACACCAGTTTGTTTACCGAGACGGATCCTCGTCCTTTTCGAGGATTCAAGTTTCAAGTCTATTCAAGTTTATTTTCAAATGTGCAGCATCGCTTACGGTCATGCTGTACACTGAAACGTATTGGACGAGGCCTGTTCCAACATGGAGGGAAAATCAAAGAAAAAAATAAAAAACAATGTAGTACAATAAAATAAGGGCATCGAAATAGAGTAAGAACAGCAATGGAGAATGAAATAGAAGCAGCCTTGGAGAGTATATAGTGATATAAAGTGGCATGTAAGTATTATACATAAAGTGGCGCATTATACACCACCATCAACGCTTAGTTGATGGTGGTAACGGTAGCAATCCTCTAAAGTTATAGATACAGATGTGATACAGATACGGGCCGGGGTGAGCTACGATGTAAAACAGGTTAGCGACTTGGAAGGGTTTCAATTATTTATTATTTCTAAAGAGTGCTGGGCCGGTTACGTTGGCTGCTTCTCAAAGGAAAAGCACACCGAGCCGGCGTGTTGCGTGTTCAAAGTCAGTAAGTGATTAGACATGTCAAACGTACTTCCACTGGGAATAATTGAGTGTGGTTTCCCCGTGCCAGTCAGAGGATCTCACTGCCCAAAGCCTATAGGCCCCCTTTTTCCATATGCCCCTTTTCCCACACGGTTCATTTAGACGTTGCTCCCCACCTGCGTATTGTGTTTCACAAAAGTCTCTGGATATTTTTCTGTGAACATAAAGAGTGAGCTGCCAAATGCATACTGAAGCGAGCTAATAACATGTCGGTCGCGGGGTCTCCCGTGGGCAAATATGCAGCGCGGCGTTTTTTCCACGAGACATTGCAAAGACCCTCTGTTTGAAAAGCGCAGCTATTATATGCTTGTGAGACGCTATGCAGAAAGTCCTTCAAGGTTGGCCTTGTTTAGCCGTGGAAGCACACACCGTCCAAGTGAATGGAGTTTGAAGGCAATTTTAACAAGGCCTTCAGCCCAGGTGTGAACACTCTTGCATGTGAATGAAAGCACCTGTGAAAGTGTTTTGTAGCTCGCTGTCATCTCTTCATGCAAACTTGGCTCCGTCTTTCTTTTCTACATCTGACCATCCATCATTCTGTTTCTGTCTCCCACCTCCCTTTTGTTCTCCATGCGCTTCGTGTCCATCTGCCTCCAAATCCCTGCTTTCTGCTTACCATTCTCTGCCGTTGTACTTGACCTCTCTGCTTGGTGCCTCCTGCCGACCTCTGACCTCCAGACGAACTGTATGCTCAGAAGCTGAAGTATAAGGCCATCAGCGAGGAGCTGGACCATGCCCTCAATGACATGACCTCTCTGTAGTGACTCATATGCATATGTGTTGTCTCTCTCTCTCTCGCTCTCTCACTCTCTCTTTGCATCCCTTCATCCCATTCTTCCTCTCAATTCCTGCCCTTTGCCTGGCTTTGGTTTTCGGTTGTGTTCCTGGAATCCTGGCTGAGCCTTTCTGTGTATTTTACTTTATTTCTTCCTGTTGAATGTATGTGCCTTTTTCTCCAGTGCAAAAAGGTTATTAAAAAATCTGTTTCCTTTTCATGTTTCTTGTCTCTGGCCATACGCTGCTGCAGCTGTGATCACAATGCATTCAGTGTAACTCTTTTTGTACTCGGTTGACCAACACTGTGCTAGTGCTATTATGTGCTCTACATGATCTCTTTCTCGCTGTTATCAACAATGTGCATTTCACACGGTGAGATTCCCCCAAAAGAGTGAGCATGAATTGTCGTGGTGAAGAGTGTAGTCCTCACTGGGTGCCGCAATGCCTCACTATTTTACTTCTATATATCACTACACATGTCTCTTGCGTGACTATTTGTGCCTTATAATAACCAGCAGCATAGCCAATAACAAACCAAGAAATCTCCCAGGAGAGATGTTCGAAAGATCTTTTCAAAAAAAGCGATTACAGAATCAGTTTACTTTTCTAACCGTGGGCTGATGGCGTAAATGTCCACCGGCAATCTGAGCATGCGTACTAAACTAAAAGACATTTTATGGGACTTTCTAATGTGTGTGGTGACTCTGGTTTACTGCATGTGGAACAGATTAACCACGCCCGGGTGTCATGTAAAACATCTGTTGAATGCGTTCTCGTAAAAAGTGTCCACCGTTGAAGTTGTGTTTGCAAATGTTTTAATCGTGCGCTTAATGACAACTTAATATGCACAGTGTTTCCGCCGGTGTGCTAATTTCATGTTCTGACGATACATTATGATGTTTTTATTCACTTCTAATCCAAATATTTTTTGTCTGAATTTTAGAGCAATTATCGAGTGCCAAAGAAGATAATCTGGGTATGCATCAAGTTCTGGACCAGACTCTACAGGAGCTCAACAGCTTATAAATACTCCAGAGACGCACAGGATGACATAGAGTCATGTTACATTCCATCGATGTTCAACATTATTCCACACTTTCAGCTGGATATATTTTTCCTCCAGTGAGAAAACAAGGTGTTAACTTAAAACTTGTATCCTGATGTTTTTTTTTGGTTTTTGTTCATGATTCCTTCTTTTAAGGCACAGCTTTCTTTATGTCTTTGAAAATTACAAAATCATTCCAACACTCCATTGCATGTATTGAGTTCCTCCTTCCTTTGGAAGTTTCTGCACCACTCTTTGACCACTTTTATACAAACAATGGACAATGAATATATGCCTGGCCACTCGAGACATTTATTTTTTATCACACATGCCATATTATATAGTGGATGAAACGCTATAGCGCTCTTGGAGAATGGCTCTTTAGTGCCATCTAGAGTATTTTTGGATGAAAGTCAACTGTTTCCCTCATAACGGTGATTGGCCGTATGCTAATCTTTGACAGCCCGGAAATCTTTTGTGTTCTCCCGACTGGATTTTGTTGGTGGCAACTTATGTCTCTTTGTTGCACACTGTTGTAAAGAAAAAAAATATTGTCGCGTCAGCATCGTCAAATTGTGGTTTCAATGGTCAAAGCAAAACTATGCAATCAGTCATTACTGCACGCTGTTAAACAATAAAATCGTTTTTTTTTCACACATTCATCATTTAGTAACAAAAAAAAACATATTTTCTTTCTGCAAATATTATATGATTCCTTGGTCTAAAATCGATCAGCTCAAACAGACTTTGTAAAGTCAATTCATGATCTGCCTGTGTGACCCGTGCACCTGTGTGTACGTCTCCATCAGCAACACTCGGTCCCAGACAGTTTTATTCACATTTATATAGCATTACAGGATGGGGGTCATCTCAAAGGGAACCCAAAAACCACTGGAAATCAAGTTTTGTAAACCATAAACATTTATTGTATATAGTAGAATAATGTTAGGTATTTTAATTTGAAATCACATTCTCCAATTTTCTCATACAATTTTGACAGGAGACGATTGAAACCAAAGAATTCCCATCCAGGAAACAATGAAACTTTAACTTTTTTGTTTATGACATACATTGTGCATATGTATCTCACTCTTTTCGCCATGAAAACACATTTCACAAAATCTGTTTTTAAATGTCTTTACTTGCTCCCCTGCCTCCCCATTTCAATTTAATTAAAAATGTTTTTTACACAAAATGTCAAGCTTGGGTTTTTTTTGCATATGCAATATGCATATATAAATTTTATTTATTTAATACTGGCATGATAAGTGCTAAATATTGATACGATTGTACTGCTTGATTTTTTTTTTGCCTGATCACTCATCTTCACTCAGAAAATAGGTTTGATTGGCAAATGAAATTCTAAATCAAAAATCTAATTGGATTTACATTAACATTACATTTAGGGCATTTAGCGGACGCTTTTATCCAAAGTGACTTACAAAGAGTACATTTGCCAGAAGAAGGTGAAACATTTTATTGCTGTTAACACAGTAAGAAATTCACCAGGACAAGTTTCACGCATTTCAATTGCTAGGTTAACCATTGATTTCACTCTCATCCCACACCCAGTAAGTAAGAGTATCATGGAGACCAAGAAAGGGGCTGTACACAGGGGCCTGGTTTGGTGGGACCGTACACAGCGCCAGTGCACGACCACCGACTGACCACCGACTGACCACCGACTGCCGGTGCACGACCACAGCACTGTCATGACTGAATGGAAAGGACAAGGCTGAACAACCTTTATTACACATCAGAATTGTTGTACTTTTAAGGACCTGCGGACGCCGTGTCTCACGCAGCGTCTACCTCAATGGCTCTCTTCCTCTCTCGACCCTCTCCTGATTGAAAGATGCAAACTTTTTAGTGACTGTGTGCGATGGTCAATAATTCCATACAGTAGGGTTACCGAAGCCAAAACAAAACTAATCATCCGTACGTAATCATTCGTCCTCCTCCCCCCATCATTATTTTGATTATAATTCTACATGTTTTCGTCACCTGCTTGGTAACCCAAGAGCAACCGTCTATGTTGGAATAGAAATTAAGTGTATAGCTAATGTGCCAGTGGTTGAATATAGAGAAAGCCCATGCCACATTATAAAGTGTATACTGTGTAAATGCATTGGAGGTTATGTATAGGATATGATGAAGAAAGCAGATCCATGCATGTTATTCACTATGATGCCTCCCATCCTTTAGTGCTTAGTGTGGTTTCCTCCTGAAGGAACAGCCTGGAAAGCAAGAAAAAAGAATGGTCATTACAAAACACGACAGTAGTACGAATATTGTTGTTGCAAAAGAGAGACATTTGTATATATATATATATTGTGAACCGGCATCCAAATAAAGACCACGCAACTCTTGTGGCACTTAATTGATTGCAGTATCAAAACTCACCAGGAGTCAATCGACATTTGCCCCCTTGTGGCTGACAGAGGACGCGCGAGCAGCCCCCGCAGGCAAACACCCCCTGGGCGTGGCTGAACAGGGTGCTGATGCGGTAACAGCCTAAGAGAGGTTAAGGTGCACGGGAGGGCCATCAAACCCCTCGCTGGGACAAAATAGGCCACTAATAATAAAATGAATAATAATGAACCAGTAATAAAAAAAAATAGATCCATAACAATAGACCTAATAATGATATACATAGTAATAATAATAATAATAATAATAATAATAATTGCATAACTTCACTGTTCAGTTACAGAGGAAAGTGTTTAGGCAATTTAATTGAAAGACGTAATAATATTCATAATAGTAATACTGATAATACTAATAATAAGATCAACAATAAATGATTGAGCATGAGTGCCAACCTGGGCATTTGACATCCATGAAGTAGGAGTTGGGACTTTGCACCAGCCGCTTTTTCTTGTGCCTTCGCTGTTCTTCCGCACAGCTGGGGTGCATCAGGTCCCTGGCACGCTGCGTTGATGGTCAAAGCATAACGTTGATCCAAAGCCCCGACGATAAACTATTTAATTTTCTGTCGTATTGTCGTCACTGCGTTGTACGGTGCGACCCAATACTTCCCAATACTGCCTCCTATTGTACACATCGTGTATTACTAGGTAACGACATGTCCGTTCATGTTCTGTTTCTGAGATCATCTCAGTTAGTTGTTGTCAATTGATGTTCTACGATGCCAGCTATAATAGCAATAAAACGTAGAAAAACAAAAACAAAAGTAAAACAATGTATAATTTTAAAGTAGTGTAGGCCTTGATAAAGTATAATTAATTAAATACAACATCAGGTCATTACATCAGCTAATTACATATAAAATATTATTGGAAGCGTTAGTTCAGTGTAATGGAAAGTTAAGTTAGTTAATGTAATGGAAATGAAAATAAAGATAATTATAAAAATCACTCACAGGCATCTTATTGGATTTTTGAAGAAACTTTTGGGAGCCAGTTGAAATGTAAAAAGAATGGGAGTGACCAGTTTCTATTTCCACGTCTTTCAATGCTATCAACAACTACACGTTAATTCTAACAAAGATTGGGTGTGCTTGTTTTAAGTATGGTCACTGTTCTGGGTGATAGGTGCACGTCATATTACCCATTCGGCCTACCATTGTACGGAAAACGATCAGTCCTAAAGTAAGGCACGTGACATCCGGAGCCACGACGACAGAGGAGAATGACATTTAGTTCTACCAATGGGAAAGCCCCTTCAGATGACAAGCTGTACCACTCTTGGTGTTACGCGAGCTGACGGGCGGGATATCCGCAGTAGCTAATAACATGGCGAAGACTTACGATTACTTGTTCAAACTACTTTTAATCGGCGATTCGGGCGTCGGAAAGACATGCGTACTATTCCGATTTTCAGAAGACGCCTTCAATTCAACGTTTATCTCCACGATAGGTAAGACAAGTGTTCGTTATCTGTGTTGTCTTTATCATAAAAGTGAACTAAAGCGGTAGCCCATCCCTTCATGCTAATGTGTTGCTAACTGTTTGGTGAGCATTCATGATGGGGCGGTGAGCCAGGAAGCAACCGAACCGGCTTCTCGTACTGTAAAGTCCACTGACGTGAAGCCACATTCTTTTTTTTGTCCAGAGAATGCAAATCATATGTGTGTATGGTTCTAACAATTCATAATACGCAGTTAAAAAGTATCTCCACCACCGCCTGGGCGGGATGGCCAGCATCAAGCGTTGTGGACTGAACCAAACATTTCATATTTCATATAACATTAGAGTGGAGTTAATTTAAAGCTGCTTATTTAATGTAGCTTATGGTTGACTCAAACGTACTGCACAGTATGCAATGACTCTGCTGGTCCTGCCCATATGCTGTAGTTATTTTTCTGTCACTATTGCAACTAGCGAATGTGAGACTTTTTGGAACGGGTATGTGGCCCCCCTCGCTGAATCTGGTGTGTCTGAATTCACTTTCCAGGTATTGACTTCAAAATAAGAACAATAGAACTAGATGGGAAAAAGATCAAGCTACAAATATGGTAAGAAAGTGACAATACTAACACTAATGATTCCTCTCTTTAAGTGGTCACTATCATCTTAGTAGTCACTTTGTAACTGGTCATTCACTGCCTCCACTTACGTTGTATGCTATTTACTTTGTATAGTGTATGCCTAGATGTATGTATATTTATGTATATTGTTACTTTTTTTTATTATATTTATATTTATCACTCCTATACTGTTTTTCACTTCTACACTGTCTTTTCTTTTCTTTTCCCTTTAACATCCAACTTGAGTATTGTAATGAATGCAATACCCCTCAGGGATCATTCAAGTATTTCTTTCTGTCTGTCTGTCTGTAATCAAAAAGAATTACATTTGGGAGGTTTTAACTTGGCATTCAGAAATAATATGGGATCCATTATAGCCTTGATTAAACAAGTTATGAATTGTGTGTCTGTGTTTCAGGGACACCGCCGGACAGGAGAGATTCCGAACCATCACAACGGCCTATTACAGGGGGGCCATGGTGAGTAGCTCAGCTCCACATCCATGATTCAGGGGATATTATGGGACAGGCGTGTAATGGAGCATATATTGCTTTGTCTTTATATCCATGGTCCATAGGATTACTAGTGAGAGTGTTGTATATATCCATTGGATTGGATGTGTGGTTGTGCTGTTAACCCTATTATTTGCCTCTTAATGATGCAAAACATACTTTGTACATAAGAAAATAAGTTTCACTTTGTTTATTTGTTCTGTGTGTTTTTGATGCGTGGCCTCACCAGGGCATAATGTTGGTATTTGACATCACCAATGAGAAGTCCTTCGACAACATCAAGAACTGGATACGGAACATAGAAGAGGTACTGGTACTGGTGGTGGTGGTGGGGGGTTCACCATGAAGTTTATTTATGAACCACTGTTTATTCAGGCCCTCATGGCCTGAATGAAGTCTCTGTGCTGATGGGTCCTGCACCTCTTGCGCACCACTCATGCTGCCACCTCCCACCTGCTGCAGCATGCGTCGGCAGACGTCGAGAAGATGGTTCTGGGGAACAAGTGTGACATTAACGACAAGCGACAGGTGTCCAAGGAACGGGGAGAGAAGGTGAGGAGCTGGAGCATGACGTTCTCTCTGAGCTCAGAGCCGTCGTACTGTAGAATCGTTGACACGTTTGGAGTTCTAACCATGCCTTTTTGATTTGTTATCTCTTCTTGCTAGCTGGCACTGGAGTATGGTATCAAGTTCATGGAGACCAGTGCAAAGGCCAACATTAACGTGGAGAACGTGAGTCAATCCGTTACACTGTGGTTAGGCTTTAGGTCCGCAGTACAGATAATCACATTGCCTACAGTATCTGGGGAGGTTCTCGTGCTCCCAGCTAGATTCTGTGTTTACTGCTTTTGTTGTATCTAAACCCCGAGCCTAAAAGTTAAGTCTGTTCATTATTGTTTTTCTTCTTGTTTTCTTTGGGTTGGTGGGGTGTTCTGGACCAGTTGATAATCATGGGGAATTTCACAGGAGGTTGATCTACCAATTTACTGACAAGCCAATGCTAATGACTCATGCTGAGGTTAATCACATTTCACAATGTGATAATATGTGATATGATGATAAGTATGGCTTCAATCATTATCAATTCAGGCAATAGAATTTTATTGTGACAAAGACTTGATTACATGTGATGTAATTGTTGTAATTGTGTAATTACATGTGGGATTGTCACTGACAATCATTTCTGTTAAATGATCCAGTCCTCATTGTATTCACTATTTGTGTTTCCTGCAGGCCTTTTTGACCCTTGCCAGGGACATCAAGGCTAAAATGGACAAGAAGCTGGTAAGTCTTTGGCTATAGCTAAAATATTGATGAGGTTTTGTGAGCCTGATCATATTACTTGGTTGCGTGAACTGCCAGTATGTGTAGCCATCAGGGGAGGAACGGTTCACAAAATCCACGGTGCGGTTCAGTTCACGGTTTTGTGGTCACGGTTTTCGGTTCAGTTCGGTATACGTTGATTGTTAGGAAAATCAATTATGGCTTGTATAGTCAGGTTAAAACTGAAAGAATGAAGCAGTCTGACATTTGATTCTTCTTCTTCTTCTTCTTCTCGTGTCCATATACGCGTCTATCCAGCTTATATAATGCTCAGCCAGTGCTTGGTGCATTGCTGTCCCTTGGTGTTGTAGAGTAGACCCTTGCTGTGTAGGGTCCACCTAACAGACATCATTGTGACAGTCTTAGGTTAAAAGTAGGTGAGATTCTGGCACTGCAAGAGAGGAGACATTGCTAGTTCCAACATGTGCTTCATTTGTTTGGCAAACAAAGAAGCATAGGCTCTATCAAAACTAGACTTGGGTCCCTTTGTTTGAAATTAACTCAAAAATAATGTTGACATGTATCAATTCCCTGATTATCAGTACTTAATTGAACTTAAAGTGCAGTGTTTGATATACAATCAAAGAAATAAGGCTGGATTTCTTATCAAACTTAAAGTGTCACTGTGTTATCTAAAATAACAAAATAAATAATCCAGTAAATAATCATCAATATAAAATGTAGCATAAGCCAAACTAACACGTACTGCACTGCTTATGAACAACAAGGCTCTGCTCATTCTATTCTCATGTTCTTCTGCAAGAAGATCAGTTTGTCCACATTCTCTGACAAAAGACGAGATCTACTTGCAGTGACAATGTCCCCTGCTGTAGAGACAACTCTGTCACTTGGTACGGATGTACCTGGGACTGCAAGGTAACGTCGAGCCAATTTAGCAATATGAGGATACTTATGCATCTCCACCATGCAAGTGGATTTTCATCCACAACAATGCATCCTGTGAGTCTGTATGACATGACATCCTCGGTGATCTGGGACAAAGACTTGGTGGTTCCCTTCTCTGATGTAAAGAGCTCTCCAAAAAGCTCTGCCATGACAGTAGATTTTCTGAACAGAGTCTTCTTCCAAGGAGGGCAGGGACTTAAATCTTGGATCCAGGGCTGTGCTTCTGTGCAGATAGTCCTGAAGATCAGGGTCCCTGTATCTGTCTTCCAGGTTTTTAGTGATGGCTACCTTAGCATCTTTGATGGTGGAGCTGTCCTCTTCACTGGGTGTCATGGATTTTAGTATCATCTTCTACAGATCATGGACACTGAAGGGGATGTTTTCGTGCTCATGAGCGTTGTTACATTCTTCAGAGGTTTGAGAATCTTGGTTAGGTCCTCTGCCAGTTTTGCCTCACTGTCAGTCAAAACAGCAATGTCTTTGACATTTTTCTTAACATCCTTTTCAGTAGCCCTGGAGGTCCATCCATCACTAGTTAGCGCTACAGAGGCTGTGTCAGACAACAATTCCTTGTCGGGTCTCTTCATAAAGTGCAGGAATTACTGTGTTGCTTAAGTGTGTGCGGGAGGGGAATATCGTGGCTCCAGT
Organism: Phycis phycis; assembly: GCA_900302335.1. Taxonomy (NCBI): domain Eukaryota; kingdom Metazoa; phylum Chordata; class Actinopteri; order Gadiformes; family Phycidae; genus Phycis; species Phycis phycis. The sequence continues at coordinate 15,358 of OMKQ01016094.1, forward strand.
GCTTTAATCATAGAACGGAATCCCGCACCCTCCACTACGGAATAAGGCTGCATATCTTTGGCTATGAAACATCCCACTCCTTTAGTTATGCATTTCGCCCTGTCTGACCAGCTGCGGGGAGTAGAAGTTGTCCTGTCGACTCTCTCCCTCTCCTGCTCGCGCTGCCAATTGTCTCACTGGGATGATGTCAGCTCACCTGCGGCTGTTAAACAACACATGTTGCACAATGCTTGCACACTGTCGCACTTTTGTCAACAACCTTCTTACCGCCGTCATCGTAGGTCACTCTAAATGCAAAGTGCTCCCATACAGCAGACCTATAAAGTGCTGCTGGCGCATCTTCTAACTCTGGCCCTTTCCCATTCGCCATGCCCACACAACAACTGACCCAATACTCTATTTCTATCTGCTACACCCGGCTACACTGCTTCTCTTCGCTTCTTGTTGTGTACTACTGGTGGTTGGCTTTGGGCGCGATACCGCCACCTTCTGCCCTGGAGTGTACACGCTTCGCCGATGAGGAAAAAGGAGCGGCCCATGAACCGAACGCAACACACGCAAACCAGTCGAACCGAACCGAGCGGTGCGGATGGTTTTCGTACACCGTTCCATCCCTAGTAGCCATGGAGTATTGGGGCTGGGACAAAATGCTGCACCATTACTTCTAGACAACATCGTATTTATGTGATGCATCGCAAACGTCTATTATGTCTTTTCTTTCAATACATTTACGAGATGATATAACCAAGTATGTTTAGAATCCCGCAAATGTTTTTATTCATGTTTACACGCATGCTTAAACTTGCCCCGCTGGTATACCTCGTGTTGTAGGGATGACTTTGATTGTATGGTGAAGTATGATGGGTGGTGATTGGCTTTTTAATAGTGTGTAGTGTGTGTGTGCATCTCTTCCATGTGTTTGTGTGATCTGGCTTGTCTTCCAGGAGGGTAACAACCCCCAGGGCAGCAGCCAAGGGGTGAAGATCAGCCCAGAACAGCCCAAGAAGAGCAGCTTCTTCCGTTGTACACTCCTGTGAGGAGAGAGACAGATGGACAGACGGAAAAAAACCACCATCGCCTTACCTGTGTCCCTACAGGAGTGGACAGAGCACACACAGACCTTCCCCTCACCCCTGTTTCCCTGTTCTGGTCTTCCCCCCCTTCTCTTTTTGCTTCCCCCCCCCTCTCACATCCCATAGTCCATTGGAAAACACCCGTTTCCTGCTCTGCTTATGGCCTCAACGCAGTACCTCACGAGATCCAAGTACCACGTTTACAGAAACACTCAGAACAAAACAACAGTTTTTGGCCGTCCCTTGACACTCGTCCTGGGTTGGTTGGTTACCAGAACAAACGATTTGGTTCTTGCGTTCCTCTAGTGAGGCAAAAGTCCCACCTCCTCAACTCTGCAGTTTCACTGTTCAGTTTCTCAGGGAATCCTTCAATTGATAAAAAAAAAAAAAAAAACTAGATAATTTTACTGATGATTTTTACAGATATTTACTGATCAAATGTATACATTTGTTACTTTTTAACAAACTGAATGGTTTCTTTGCATTTAACAGGCATACTTCCCAGTGTTGTCTGACACACAGAATTGGGCGTATATGCAATTTCAGTAGTTGCCGAACTCTTGCTGGCATGCAAGATTGTCAAGTTTTTCCATTTTTCAGTGGGATCAGAATAGCTTGGATAATGCTAACGGTTGTCTCTGCTTGTGCTGAGATGCTATTTCGTCACTAGCCTGTGTCATTTCCTCAGGGCAGAAGTGACCAATCTCAAATGCCTTTGACTTTGGGAGTGGTGTTGGTTAAAGCCCACGGAAAATGAAAATATGGAGAAAATTCTGATTGGTTTGTGTCTTAAAATCATACCATCGCTGTTCAAAGGACCTAAACTTGTTGACGAACTGACCATGTAGCGATGCTCCTAGATTTCCTTGTAATGTGTCTTAATTGAAATAGCAATGGATCGTCTAGGCCAGTTCCCTTACTTCGGCTGCTTTCCATCGGTTTTTAATTTAGATTTTAAGGATTTGGTAGACTTGACATCCATCATCGTGACGACATGCTGACGTTTCGTCGCGGTCTGCAGAGCTCCCAAGAAGCGGTCGCTGAACCCATGCACTTTCTGCTTTTACTTTCGCCATTCAGTCTCAGTATCAGGTTCAAAGGTATTTCCTTCATAGGATTCCAAACTTCATCTTCATGTCCTCTGTAAATATATATATGTATGCGTGGCCTATGTGATCAAGTTGAGGAAGAAGAGGAAGTTCCCTATGACCCTTCTGGTTTTGTTCACTTCGTGTACATAGTGACTAGACTATATATAGGTTGGTTATAATGGCCCAAGTCTTTGTATGTCCACATCTATTTTTTTTTTTCTCTTTGGTCATCCTTTACAGTCGAAACCAGTCGGTGTGCCAGTGTGGCTTTCTCATTGCACAATCCTTTTTTAAGTTTTTCTATGCCACTATGTATACATGTTCAGTTGTAATGCTGAACCATTCCACATTCAGAGTTAACTAATAGGTTTGGTCACTGTTGTGAAAGGCACATGTATTCGTTGTCTATCGTCAATATTTACGTGAAATTCTAGGCAGACTAGAAATTTTTTTCCTTTTGTTTTAGGTATTCAGAATTGCAATGGAGACACGATATGGTTGGGTTGAGGTTGAGACTTGCTCGATGCACTTCAACTGGTGGACTAGCGACACTGATATTAAATGCAATACCCACGTGAAACACCAGGGGGCAGTATAGGCTATGTTGCGGTGGTGGCTTTCTGGTGACATTGAGTAGATTGATTCAGTATGTTTAATGCATATTTCTTCCATTTCATAGTTCTACCAAGGGGAACTTGTTTTCCGGCCCTTGGAAGGCGGGCTGTACTGTAGCAGTATTTATGAAGTAAACAAAGTGCCCTTTTATTTTCTAATGCACTTTTTCAATATTTCCCTCTTGTCTATTGAGGAGGATGGCTGAGCACATGTCGAAGTGTTTGTTGCAAAGTGGGATGCACAGAATTCTCACCAGCTTTGACTCTTCTTCCCTTCTATTCGCTTCTTCACAGAGCAGCCGTTTTACTCTCCCAGAGTGGTCTCCCTTTTAATCTCCTCTGAGGCCTTGATCTTAATCATTCTGAAATGAGCATAGCACATATATTGGGATCCATATTTAGTATATCATATTTTTTGGCCTGCCGCCCCCCCCCCCCCCCCTTTTTTTCTTCTCTCT
>OMKQ01016159.1:1909-13187 GCA_900302335.1 Phycis phycis
CTCCCCCCCCCCCCCCTCGCTCTCTCTCTCTCTCTCTCTCTCTCTCTCTCTCTCTCTCTCTCTCTCTCTCTCTCTCTCTCACACACACACATACGCACACACACACACACACACATGCCTCTCCTTCCCTCTCATTCCTTCTCTCTGCCTCTCATGCTCTTTATGTCTCTGTCTCTTTCTGTCTCTCTCCCAAGCACTTGGAGCAGGAGAAGCACGAGCTGCGTCGGCGTCTGGAGAGGCGTGAGGGCGAGTGGGAGGGCCGCGTGGCTGAGCTGGAGACAGATGTTCAACAGCTGCAGGTGGAGCTGGAGCGCCAGCAGCTGCAGCTGAGGGAGGCCGAGCGGGACAAGAGCAGGGCCATCAGCCAGCTCTCAGAGCAGAACCACCGGCTCCTGGAGCAACTCAGCAGGGTGAGAGCTGTGAGGCATGGGGTGTGTGTGTGTGTGTGTGTGTGTGTGTGTGTGTGTGTGTTTCTATTCATGAGACCTAGATTTAGGCAGGGCGACTTTGCCAGTGCACTGGCAAAACATTGTTTTAAAGCAAGCTTCAGAAAAGGCTGGGGGCTTTTTTTTTTACAAGGAAAAAAGGTTATATTAATCAGAAATAGGCCAACTAGGACAGTGTGTGTTTCATCTGACTTCAAAAGGAACAACCAGCGTGTGCGTGTGTGTGTGTGTAACCCTTCTTGCAACAAAGTAGGCTCAGGGTCACTGAGTCCTACTCAAGTTGATCTGGCTCACTCAGATGTTGCTCAGCCAAGGGAGGAACCACCCCTCACCCAAATCCCAGCACACATCAACACCATTTTCCACCACTGCCCCCTCCCCACTACACGGAGCTCTGACAGAACTCTGACTGAGTCTGACTCTGATGAAAGTGGAAACCTCACATCCTTTGCTGAATAATTTTGAGTTATTGAACTTACGCAACACTTCGCAGCCCTCTCTTAACTCATTTGACAGGTTTTCACACTGGTGGACAAAATGTAAGGAAATCCTCTGCGACGGAGAGGATGAGATACACTGCGAGACAGAGACATTGGGGGAGACAATCGGGTCAAAGTTCACGATCACCCTCACCACTATTTGACCTTCAAGCTCCACATGGGCACTACTTTAATTGACAATCGGGCTCCGAACCAGTTTCTTCAGCTCAACAGTTTGATTGATTATGCTCTCCATTAGATGTGGATGGTGGAGTAGCAGCACTCTAGCTACCCCTGATTACAGTGCAATCTGTCTGTCACTCAGCCTCCATTAAAGAGGATAGCTTGTGTGGTTCACGGTCAGTGAAGCCAGGTTTCAACATTTGGGATAGAGGTACAGGTCTTTCTTTGAACAATATGGCTAAAAAAGTGATACTGATGCTCTTTGCAATGTGTAATGTTTCAACCAGCTCATTGCTTAAAAATAACCCGGAAATATATGTAGTACATGCAGATGTGATTTCAATAATGTTATCCATGAAATCACATCCTATTTCTGATTTATTCTACAAATAAAGAATGCTGGCCAGCCAAATATTTCACTATCGTCAATCCCAAAACCCCTCCCATCATGCCACCCAGCCAGCCAAGCTAGGCTAGTTCACATCACACAGTTGCTCAGAGTAGAAGTAGTAGTCATAGTAGGGTTTTTTTTTATTCTGAAAGTCTCCTGCATACTAACTGGGAGGGGCTCAGTATAACACATTGTGACATTAAAATCCAGGTCAGCTGCTTAGCATGTGGGCACCGATATACAATAACACCTGTAGCACAGATCATTATTGTTGTTAAGACAACATAAAGGCAGCTGCCCACCAATTGCAGACCTGCTTACACTCTCAACAACCCACCTCCCCCATTGAAGACACACATCTACACATCTTACCATGCCTCCAACCCTATGTTGTTCTGACTGTAGACCCAGGCACAACACACAAGATACAAGATAGTGTAATAAACCTTGTTAGATAAATGACAGGGGCTGGGCTGGGGGACTCTTGGCTCTTCCATAGAGGGACTTTCCCAATGCAGGAGTGATAACCTGCAGCATTTATGACTCAGTGAAATGCATGGGACCCTTAGTGAGATTGAATTGATTGAAGATCTGAATCAAATCATTAGATTTATCACGTTGGGGCAGGCAGAGACCTGCTGGGTGATAATGTTAACGAGGTCAGCCACAGTGTTACTATGCTACTGTAATCTTTCCAACGCCAGATGAATACAGCAGCGAACACAAATACACCCAGGGATTTGTGCCGTGTGTGAGTGGGTATGTGTGTCTGTTTGTGTGAGCGTGTACAAAGTAGAAACAAAGTGTGCTTTTATATCTATTGTATATGCAAGCAGTGGGGGACTATATATAATAAGACTAATGGCAGTACAATCATAATCAGATCCTATGATTAGCCTTTAAAAATCAGAAAGAAAAAGAAAATAGAAAAGCTGACCCAAATATGTTTATAATAAAAAAGATAATGCTTTTAGATCAAATAATTAGATTGATTTGAAGTACTGGTTAATGTTGGGATTTATCTTTAAATCCCCCTCTCTTCTAAGACCTTGTTGAAGCCGGGGTTGATCAACACGGTTGATCAACAGGAAGTGATGTAAAGGAGGCTAAAATGAAGGCCTAAGGGGATTAGGCCTTAATCCTGGGTAATAGCCAAGCCATATGCATTCAATCAGGAGCCACCACTCACTGGACTTCATAACCCACCAGCTAAATGGAGGCCTGGAAGCTTGCCCCTGCTCCAATTGCCAGCCAAACTGTGTAGACCAACACACACAGTTCAGCCCCAAGACAATACCCTACCCTTTCCCATATATTGGGCACAGTTTAATTGATTTATTTGTATGTGCGTACGTGTGTGTGTGTGTGTGTGTGTGTGTGTGTGTGTGTGTGTGTATGTATGTTTTTGTATTGTGAGTATGTATTTTGTTTACTGTTCACTGCCTAAAGGTAATATGTGAAGAAACAGCAGACATTCTATCCTGCTCTGTTCTGGTCTTGCTCCTGGTCCTGCTCTGGACTTGCTCTTTAAAATGGTCTGGGCAGGTTGTAAGGAATCCCCTGATCTCTTCTGATCAGAGGGAGCTGGCTGGCAACACATTTTTGTTTTTCATTAAAACATGGTTGCTCAGTGAATGAACGGCTGACTCAAGTGTTTGTGAGATCAGTTTTCAATCTCAGGACTAGTGAGATTAATTAGTGGTGTTATTGTTAAAGGCCTTGCAAACATTTGGTTAAAAACCTATAGTGTCCTGTATTATGTCGTACACGTGTTTGATACAGTGAACCATGCACCTTTCCCTGCATAGTCAAAGGTCCAGCATTTCCCTGCATAGTCAGTCCAGATAGCATCAGTGGAGCAGTGCATTGTGGGTTGAGGAGGGTGAACACGTGTAGTAGAGATGCAATCATTTCAATGCCCATTCTTTTAATGCTCTAGGGAAGTGACCAAAGATAATACGAGAAACCTCACCATCACAAGTCACAGCTCCACGTTTGGTTGCTATGACAACACACTCAATTGAAATTTCAATGTGTTGTCATTGGATACCATGGGAATCATTCTCCTCCTCATCCTCCTCCCCACTCCAGCCCATCCCCAACACAAAACAAATGAATACAGCTGAGGCTCACCAACAGCCCTTCAACCCTGCCAAGCATATTCATTCACTTCATGATTCATCAAAAAATGAAATCTCAATAGCTTGGAGAGCAACATTGATGCTCCATCTGTTTTGTCTCTCTATTCTTGTGGAGTTGTTTGGATGAATAAAAATAAGAATACATAAATACAGCGCAACATTGCAAAGGTGGCCAATAAAATATAATAAGAGGGCATAATTTCTTGCCATTATTAATTACCCCCCCATTAAACCACTGAATTTAACAGACTGAATGTTATGGACTATGGACATGTGTTGTTGAGTGAGGAAGTTAGTCTAAAATAACCAAAAGGCCAAATTGCACTTCAGCATCCTGCTCTTATATGAACATCCACAAAGATCTGCCCTCAGAGACTGTGTATGCTCCCTCATAAAACAATCAATGTTTTGTGAAATACAGCTTTATTTTTCAGATTGAGTAAGTTCAGAAATCCTAGATCCTAGAGCCAAAACTAGGTCAATCTGACCCAGTAAAAGTAAATAGCACTCCTCTACGTGGTTGAAATGTTTTGTTTTAATCTAATGGGTCAAAGGCTACCAGCCATTGAATTGACACAAAACAACAACTTCATAGACTTTTTACCCTAGCAGCGGTCAATGGGTGCTTGGGTGGGTAGAGGTGTTGTTCTGCTGCAAACCCCACGCTAACAGAAATGTAAAAATTATTACAATTAATTTTGGCAGTGTGTGTGTTTCCTACCCCTGCTTTTTACAAACACAAGCACATTCTCACATTCTCACACACAAACACACACACACACACACACACACACACACACACACACACACACCACACACACACACACACACACACACACACACACACACACACACACACACACACACACACACACACACACACACACACACACACATACAACCACATGCATACATGCACACACACACATACACAAACACACACACACGCAGACACATGCACACACATACACACACAGACAGGAGGAGGGGCAGAGGGAGTGACAGAGATCAATCAGTCACATAAGGCAGGGCAAATTGCACCATTCATGAGTAGATGTTACCTTACATCATCAGAGAGACCAGTGACCAGCCACTTCAGCTAGGAGGAGTCCCAACAAACTGAACTTATTAGCCTCACAGTGCCCTCTACAGGTAGCTACTGGCCACTACATGAATTGTGTTGACACCATACACTCGATTGATAATATTATGGAGATAAAATGTATAGTATATTTCAATCGCTCCACAATATAACACACAATGTATCTTCCCCATCCAAAGGATAAAGCATTCAAATCAAGAGCATCCCCTTACAGGACTGTGATGCAGAGAGTAAGGTCGCTTGTAAACAGTCGTTTCCACAGACCAATATATTGTTTGCACTCATCATAGAGATACAAATAACAATGATGTGTGAATTACCTGGTGTGTGAATTATTGTAATTCACCCTCTGCTTTCTAACAGTAACTGTCACTGCTTTTCAGGCTTACCACTGTTGCCATGGCACTAATGACAATAACATGGAGTGCCAGCTCTCTGTGTCACTCTATGCTAATGATGAACTGCCACCAGTATCTCTCTGCGTGGGCATGTCCTGCACACATAAAGAACACAGGAGTGGAGCAGTCTCCTGATCTTCTACTGCCAGTCGAAGTATTCCAAGGGGGCAGCCACCCTGGATATCACTCAAAAAGTTACAATATTTTGGCTGAAGAGGAGAAATATGCCCTGTAAGTCAATTTGTGCAGTACTGCACTTCACAGGATGCCGATTGTACAGGGCCTTTGCAGGACACAGTACAGTGGCTGGTGGCAGGGCGGTGGCAGGGGTGATGTGGGAGTGACTCACTGGCAGTCAACAGTTTGTCACAGCTCACCCCTAGCAAGCACGGTGATGAGATAGGCAGAGAAAGCATTGCCCTGGCTATGTGTATGTTGTTTCTTTTTTTAATTCTAATATGTGTGTATTGGTCTCCTTACGCGTGGACGTGTGCTTACAAAACATTCATCTTCTTAATGAGTCGCTCCGTCTCTCTCTCTCTCTCTCTCTCTCTCTCTCTCTCTCTCTCTCTCTCTCTCTCTCTCTCTCTCTCCCCAGGCTGCAGAGGTAGAGAGGCAGCTGTCCACTCAGGTCCATTCTTTACGGGATGACTTCAGGGAGAAGAGTGTGTCAAGCAGTCAGCACATGACTCGGCTGGAGAGTTTACAGGTTGAGGTGAGGCTAGGGCTATTACGGCTAATGCTACTTAGGCTACATCCACATCACTACATGGTGTCCAACTCTGACAACACCAGAGCCTGAGGACAGAAGTACTTTACTGTATGTACTGTACTGTACATGTCCCAACCTATTACTTCACACATCATGTATGATTTAAAAAAGTTAATACGTTGAACGACAACTGGCTCAGCAAATATTTTATATTTTGCCAAGTTGGCTGATTGTGGTGGATTGATAGGTTGGTCCCTTTGTCTGAATACAGCAGAGTTCTTAATTACTATTGCAGAATTGTATTGTAAACGTGTGAAATAAGAACATATCTACACTATGTGTCTTTGAGACTTCCCTATTCCAGGGTAATGGTACTCTGCTCTGATGTACTCCAGCACTCCTTCAAAGCTAAACTAAACCCCTGTCATCCTCCTCTCCTGTGCTCCCTGTCCCCCCTCCTAATCCCCCCATGGCCAAATGAATTGGAGCAGCAAGGGTCAGAAGTGAGTGGTGACTGAACCATGTCTGAACCTATCAAATTGCATGCTGCGTGCATGAAACGATTATAAAACTCATAAACAAGGATTGACTTTTCCACCATAAACATTGTATTATTGAATCTGTATAGCTGTATGATACAGTATTGCAATAAGAATGTGATTGTGAAATGACAAGTTCATTGTATTGGATAGTGGGCAGGGTAGTGTAGTGGTGTCATCTACCTGCTCCATAATGAGCTGTATCAGTAATCACTGTTTCAAATCCTCCCCTAAATTACTAAAAACTAATGGTAAAATGGTAGACAGTGTACTCTGGATTCTGGTTCTCAAGATATACTAATTACACAATATTCATGGCATTATCAACATGATGCTGTGATGTGCCAGCCATCGATCGCTGATCATTCCTAATAAACAGATACACAAGATGTGCTAGTGTGCTAATAAATTATAATTTCTTTACTCACTGGTCTAATCCTTGTTTCCTGAGTCTGAGCATGAGTCTTGTGTTTTGTTATGATGAGCATGTGAACATGTTTTTATGACATCAGGGACCACCATAAGAGTCCCCTACCTACCTGTTCACAAACAGGAAAAAAATTCAACAGCATCCTCCTTCAATTCAATGTGACTTTTCCTAATGTGGACCAGAAAACACCCACACTGCAGCAAATGCCTGCACTATAAACAGACATAAAAAAGTCTATATTTAGCATTGATGCCACATCATCTTGGGGTTTCTTTCAGAACAGCATCTCACCTCAATGAGGACGATGAATGAGAGTGATTCATTTAGTTAACTCTCTGGCTCAAAAACATGCAATTAATAAAGAGAAGCTCTTCAGGTTGAAAGCGTGTTGTAGAAGGGCTGGCTGATGAAGGCTGCAGGCTGTGAGAGCAGTCTCATCCACTGAAGCACAAAGTAGGCTACCAGATGTAGGTCAACAGCAATGAGGATTAAAACATAAATGGATATGGAGCGATGTTAGTTTAGTGGGGCAGACTGCACAAGACGGTAGAGCATTAAATAAGTCTCTCCCAGCATCAGAGTCATGTGTTGTCTGTAGTTGACTGTCTTAGTTGTAGTAAACGTATGTAGTTGACTGTCTGTCAGATGTAAAGTTCAAGCCCTGAAGTACCGCAGATTTTCACCTTGGGTGTTTTGTTTTGTTTTTCCCGTCTCCTCGTGCTGTCAGATAACACTGCTGTCAGAGAGGAAGCAGGAGCTGGAGCGCCGTGTGCACGCCGTGCTGCTGGACAGCGAGCTGCTGCAGAATGCAGTGGACGACCTGAGGGAGAGGACTCTGCTGCTGGAGAAACAGTGTCACGAGAAGGACCTGCAGGTAGCCATTCACTAGACACCCCTCCACTTAACACCTGTATGCCAGAGGTGCTTTAGATCCATGCTCAAAGTATATGTGTAGACCTATACTTTGTGTTGGAGTATACAAGTGTGTAGGAGTAGACTGAGGTAGTGAATTCTAACCAAATTCCACACCAATACCACATACCATTTTGCAGTAATGGTAAGTGATCTCTTCTTTCTATTTTCAAAATTGTTGTTGTTATCTTGGCTGTAGTAAATTAAAAGTGCTGTAGGTTATATTTAAGAGCTGTTATTTGAGTGTCCTTCCCTTTATCTTGATTTTGACTATTTGGTAATGCCTACAGCCCGCAACATTCGGCATAATTACTCATGAGTTACGTTGTAATATCTTGTACTTATGGAGTACCAATTCAGTACATACCAACAAAAAAACAAGCAAACCATAAAGACCAAGCAAAAACCTGGACTTTTTAGGGGAGATGGAGTGATGACCTATGCATCATGCGACAATAAAACCCCCGACATTGTTCTTTTATAATTTGGGGGTTCTTAAAATAGCTATGGTTTACATCTATGCGTTTACTTCAGTAAAAAGGTCCAGGGGACAGTGTACAGTCATGCATACTGTTGGTGTGTGTAAACTGTCTCAGCTGCCAATCACCTCACCAGCAAACGTTACTGGACGCTTGTTTATGGCTTTGTGGCTCTGCCTGCCATCGGTGGACAGAATTCAGATGTTAATAATATTGAAGTTGTTCAAATGTTGAAGTTTTCTCCCTGACAATTATGTTCGACCAGCATTACAGCTCCTCGACAGCAAGCTTACCTGTTTTAAGCTGCGTCGAAATAACTGAATACTCTAAATACATAGGCTATTTTGATGGAAGTAGCGAGCTTGTATTCACTGGTTATATGAGGTTGAGGATTCAACCCTCAACCTTATACAGCCAGTGAATACCATCTGGCCATCGGCCATTCTTTTTGGAAACTGCCTCAAATTTGCATCACTGATGTAATTGACACAATTTTTGTTGGTATGTTTTCTCTCAGTATTTCCCGCATTGTCATGTCCTTTATTTGTTATGTCCCTGATGTAAATGGACCTTAATTAGCCTTACCTTCCCAAGTGGTGTTCACTGAGCCAAATGGGCTGAGCTTGACCTAGTCCAGCTCCACCTCTCTGGACCTAGTCCAGCTGATTGGAATTTAATGTGTGGTATGGTATGGTTGTATGTTCTGTATATGTGTGCAGCTGCGTCAGAGTCAACTGGAGCTCCGAGAGGTCAAGTCCTCCCACAGGCAGCTGAGCGCCCGGCTGGAGGAATTGGCGGAGGAGCACAGCCTGCAGGGCCTCGGCCACCGGTCCTCCAGCCTGCTGTGTGAGATGGAGCAGAGCATGGAGCAGGAGGAGCAGGAGCAGGAGAGAGAGCAGGTTGGGGCTGCAGCAGCCACCTGCACCACACACATACAAACATTCACATACACACACATATTAACACATGTACCTTCATACATACACACGTAATCTCTCTCACACACACATAAGCATACAAATATACACACACTCTAACAGCTTCCTCCCTCCCTGTGTGTGTGTGTGTGTCTTGTTGTGCAGCTGCGTGTCCAGCTGTGGGAGGCCTACTGCGAGGTGCGCTCCCTCTGCTCCCACCTGAGGGGAAATGACATCACAGACTCTGCCCTTTCCACTGACTCCTCCATGGATGAGTCGTCTGAGACGTCTTCCGCTAAAGACGTGCCCACGGGAAGCCTCCACACCAGCCTGCTGGAGCTCCGCAGGCTTACCCAGAACCTGCTGGATGGCAATGAGTCCATGGTAGGAGAGTCTACATTAGAACAACATACTGTACATGTATGTATATAGGTCTCTGGAGGTAGTAAGAGTACACGACCTCCAGAGATGTGCTGCAGTTGACAGCAGTTATCTACATCTCTTGTACAACCGTTTCAGCCTGTTTAGAGAGAGAAAACCTCTTTCTGCAATGCAATCTCACACCCATTTTTAATGCCTGATTTTAGATTTAAGAGAGATTCAAACACAAAAATACATACACTAACATCACTGAGATCACACTTATCTTACCCAAAAGTTATCTAGTCAGTGCAGCAGAATCTTTTTTTACTGGAATATAGTAGGGCTATACTATTATGTAGTGCGACATACACATTTTTTTGTAGCCTACTCATATGCACATGATTGTGTGATGCATCCCGCTATGGATGCACCAAGGGACATAGAAAGTCTGTAGGACTGGCATCAATCAACACATGTAAAAATCAAGATAATCTTTATATTTTTCTCTACAGTGTGGTGTGTTGTGTACAGTGTGATAGTGGTTTAATCTGGGCTAACCTGCTGCAACATGTATTGTAGAGATGATGGGTTTAAAGAACAGGTTGACTACTATGAACTTGCACAACAGGTAAGTCTAATTTCCTTATTAATTTCAAGATGTTTGCATTTCGACCTCTGGAGTCGCAAAACCCTCCATAACATGCCCTAAACATGAAAATATAAGTCTTATCTGATTGTGTTGAACAGCGATAAACTCACCAAAACTGCCCCTCTACAGACTGGGTCACCCTCTTCAGCATGCCTTTGGTTTCACCAAAGTCAACATTTGTCACATATGAGGAACTTTTTGCCAGTAAGTCTGGGAAGAGCGCACTGCAATGGGAAAAGACACCTGATTAGGTCACACTGCAGTGGGGAAAGACACCTGATTAGGTCACACTGCAATGGGAAAAGACACCTGATTAGGTCACACCGCAGTGGGGAACGACACCTGATTAGGTCACACTGCAATGGGAAAAGACACCTGATTAGGTCACACCGCAGTGGGGAACGACACCTGATTAGGTCACACTGCAATGGGAAAAGACACCTGATTAGGTCACACTGCAGTGGGGAAAGACACCTGATTAGGTCATACTGCAATGGGAAAAGATACCTGCTCCTTGCTCTCCATGTTGATATTTGGCGGAAACGTACATAAAAATTTGTCTGAAGGACTTCCGGTTGGCTACAGAACAACATGGCAGGTTGAGCACTTTGCTCCCGCGAGTCAGCGTATTATTAGGACGAGGACGACATGCGAGGAGACGAGGGCCAACACCGGGAGTGTTGCGCACAGGGCTTGAAGTTATAAGCAAGCAAATCAGCGAACTCAAGTCTGAACTAAAGGAAGACTTAAAAACATTCAAAGACGAAATTAAACGGGACATGAGAGAAGAACTCATCGAGTTCAAGCAAGATGTTAACCGGCAGCTAGCTACAAACATGCAAATCATGCAAGAGCACAACGTGGAGCGCGGAGGCTAACGCTGCCCTTCAACAGACCATACAGGATCAGCAGAAGCTAGAAGACAAGTTGAACGACATAGAGTCAAGGGCCAGACGAAACAACCTGAGGATCCACAGTGTGCCGGAGGACGCTGAACAAGGCTCGGTGAGGGAGTTTGTCGAAAAAATGCTCCGGTCCGAACTCAAGCTGAACGACGATGTGGATTTACAAATTCAACGCGCACACAGAGCCCTGGCGCCCAAACCGGGCCCTAACTCTCCTCCGAGGTCTATTATA
>OMKQ01016218.1:1806-15804 GCA_900302335.1 Phycis phycis
TAGCAGCGGGGAAGTCACAACAACCGTCTCTTGTCTTGTAGGACTGAAGCTCTGTGCTTGCTTCTGACAGCCTCACACCTCTCCAAGGAACGAGGAAGAGGGGCTGACAGCAGACAGCAGGAGAAGGTGGAGGGAAAGGAGGAGGGAGGGAGGTAGATGAGGATTTAGGGGAGTAGGAGGAGGCGGGGAGAGGCAGAGGGAGTTGGAGAGGACAGGAGGTAGAAGGGGAGAGATGATCAGGGGATGGGGTCCGACAGGGGTCAGGCCTCACCTTGCTGCATCAGGGATCCTACCCCAAACCAGAAGCTGTTGAAGAGGGTGAAGTTGTTCTCCACCACGTCTGAGCCAGGGTTACATGGGTGGGCATCATACCACTCGTACGGACTGAACCTGGAGAGACAAGGTAGTGAGAGTATGATCAGTTCTTCTTCATGTCCTTATTCTCCTGGAACGGCGACGGTGGCTGAGGCGTTAAGCCTTCATGGTTAGTGCATCAGCTGGCCCAGCAGGCCCATTATGAAGCTTTTTAACACTATTGAAGTTATTTTCAAAGTTTGTTAAATACTGTTACAGACATCTTACGATGACATTTAAAATGTTGAATGTCAAAATAATGTCCTTTATTCAAAATTTCATTTGGTAACCATATTCAATGTGTTCTTCCGATTTAAAGTCGTCTTACTTGATGCAAAAAATGCTTCTAAACAATTTTAGACATCAAGTGACGACTGCGGGGAAATCAGCAGATCTTTCATTTTATATTATCTCTGGCGTTTAGCGAAGACATCCAGAGCTGCGTGCCGAGAATCCTTCAACATGAGCCAGCTAGCTGCGATAAGACATGCTAAATGTCACGTTTTCTGCTCCCTGATGCTGAAGATGTTTTCAAACTGCATTCTGTGACTTTTTCATGCTATTTCTCCAAGGCTCTAGCTGCTGGTGAAAATTGGACAGACGTCAGATTGTGTGGGGCTGATGCCTCTCTACCGACAGCTGTCCACCAGAGGAGCTATGATTAGCCTGCTAGCCTTCTAAAACACATTTAGCAAAGGAAACACCGCTTGTATGGAATGCTGTGTGATGGACGTGGTATAGAAGCCTTGGGTCTGTGTTTCCAGTTCAAGAAACACGCCCAAACCAGTAACTGTTAGGAGGAGAGAGAGCCAACATTTACTCTCCATTGTAGTAAAGCCTCTATATACCAAATGGCATAGATGGCATAGATCCTAGGTAGAAACATGTCAGAATGAACAGGATACAGGCTGCATAGCTCAGCGGGTAGAGTGGCTCATCCACTAACTGGAGTGTTGGTAGTTCGATCCCCTCCTCCAACTGTCCACATGTCGAACCCCACAAATGTACTGATTGTAAGTCAAAAGCGTATCCTAAATGTAAAACGGAAAAGTAAATGTAAGCAGTAAGAACTGTTCTTTGAATGTACAACAGGTAAATGAATGAATGAGAACCACTACTATAAGAACAGGGTGCAGGCTCTCTCTCCGGCCCTCTGTGGTGGACATTCCTGCAGAAAAGCTCTCGTTTCCCAGACTCTGGGCCTTCATGGGCTGAGAGTTCTGACGTAATACTGACTGTATGTGAACTGCGTCACTATCATTGTGAGGACGTTAACACACACTGCTTGACAGTTGATAGAAGATTTCTGACAGCCTTGTGAAGTTCCTTGAGACATAAGACCAACGCTGGATGATGGTGAAATAAGGGGGTGGGGGGGATGGCACATCCACTAAGCTGGCTGTTGGATTTAAAGGAGAGGCCATTTTGGTAAAAAAAAAAAACAGGCTCTAGTCCTTCCTTTTGGAGAAGGCGGCAGAAAAAGATCAATTCTAAGTCAGAGAAAAGCTTTGTGCCAATATAGTTTTATGGTATGAGTGATTAAAAGGTCATTTAGTTTGATGTAAAACAAAAGGCTGCGCTACAGTCAGTGAGCGACATCCATTTAATCTGTTCAGGCAGATCTCTCCTCAGTCGAACATTAATAATTCACTTCTCTGACATCTCCGTTAAGCTGTCGCTTTCTATTCCCTGTCCTGGAAGATATCTCCATCTCTCCTGGAGATTCCCCATGGCCTCCTAAAAACATTTCCACCACACAGGACTTCGTGTGAGCATCATGTGAGCATGCTCTCAGGATGCTCTTGGGAGGCTGATCTGCAGCTGTTTGCTCTCAGCTGCAGATCTAAACTTGCTCAAGAGCCACTTGGAATAAACTGCCACTGAATCCTCCAACAATAGCCTTCCATGACGAGCAGGAAGCCATGACATTTTCCAAATGACTTTTCTCTTCCGGAATATTCATAAAAGGGCTTTTTTGTATGTGGCGGCTGCAAGCTACAAAAGTGTGTTAAATGTAAATCACTTTAAGCCAATTAAAGCCATAATCTCCCATCATTATATATTTATGACTGATTAATGCCATGGATGTTTTGAAGCGAATACAGATCTAAAAACTCTCCTGCCTGCTGAGAGAAATACCCCAGGGAGAAATGGGGTGATTTTTAGTTTCCAGAATAATATTTAAATGTCAAAGCCCTTTTTTTTCTTGCTTTGCAGGTATGTCATTTTTTTCTTTCAAAACATTTCCAACCCATAATAAATGATTCAGGAAATTGGATATGACAGTGAATGGAGAAAAGAGTTCAGCTGGCAGAGTCTGGTTTGGTTTTGGTTCACTTCCACTGCACACAGGAGAGGTTGAATCTCTTCCAACCCAAGTGATAACAGACAACCATAGAACAGAGGGAACCAGGGGAGAACAGAGAGCAGAGAACCATAGAACCAGGGGACAACAGAGAACCATGCTGTGAAACAGCTCAACTCAGGTCAATGAGGACTGGTCAGATTCTGCATGAACATATCTGAAGAACATGTTAGAAGAACACATCAGAAGAACATGTCTGAAGAACATGTCAGAATAACACATCAAAAGAACATGTCAGAAGGACGTAAGAAACCAGTTACACATCAGGCTGATGGGTGGGGTTATGGCTATATTAAGGAGGGTGGGGTTAGTGCTATATTAAGGACCATCAGGGTGGGGTTAGGGCTATATTAGTGTGGGGGCATGTTGCTTACAGAGGGATGAGGGCACACTGCAGAGATCGAACCAAGGACCCGGGAGAGGGAACGTACCTGGCGATGACGAAGAGCACACAGCTGACACCCAGGTAGGCCAGCAGGATGTAGACCCAGATGTCCGGGGTCATGGGACTGAGGAAGGAGAAGAAGCCTGCATTGGTGGTGTTGGGCTTGCGGTAGAGGATGCTGATGCCCATGCCCATGAAGGGTTTGGAGAAGTCCACCACCTTCTCCCTCATGTAGGTGATGGTGAGCGGCGCCACGGCCAGGTCGGCCCGCTGGAGGAGACCGAGAGATGCAGGATTACAGGGAGGAAATGGACTGTTGCTTTATCTGTATTCCTGCTCCATGTTTTACATATAACACTGATTACAGCACTGTAATCACAGTTTGCACTATTGTAAACTGTCTTTATGTTTACAAAAATAATGTTCACTAAATATTTGATTGATTTGATCATTTTTGATTGTAGTGCAATTATTGTAATCAGAGTTTGCAATATGTTTGCAATAACACCTGGTCTTCATCGCAATATCAATAACATCAATAACATCAATAACATCAATAACATTTTCCCTTTCACCTGGACCCAGAGACCTCCAGACCCAGGACTCTAACTCTAAAATAACTCTTGTAACTCTTCATATGATACACAGGAGTTGTGGTTGAGGATCATACATTCCATCATCCATCTGTAAGTAAAGACAGGACCACCTGTAACCAACAAACAAAAACATGATTCCATACGTGCATAAGAAAATACAATCTCAAGGAAACGCCACTTCCTCAGTAAAACTACAGAGGATTGCGAACGAGGAAGAAGCCCTCAGGATACAAGGAGGGGCGCTGTGGACATGGGACTCCTTCAGTGTGTTGAAGATGAAGTCAGACCCACCACACAGCCCATGATCTCAGCATTCCTGAGGGAGCGGCCCCATGTTGGAGGAGTGGAGCAGAGGGCCCCACATGTACGAACGGGCGAATATTCAGAAGGTCAGCGCTTACATCGCAGCCCTGCGTGTCTCGCTGACACGAGCCCAACGCGAGGTTAATGAAACCAGCTGCTGGCTTCACGCTCCACCTCCTCCCTGAAATCCCCTCCTCCTCACACCTTGTTCCTCACCCCCTCCCCCACCCTGAGAGGGGGAGAGGGAGGGGGTGGAGAGAGGAGGAGATAGAGAGGGGATACAGATAGCGGAAGAGAGGAGAGAGGGAGGGAGTGAAGAGAGGAGAAAGGTGGAAGAAGCAGAGGGGGAAGAGAGAGAGTGAAAGAGAAGGAAGAGAGGGAGAGAGGGAGGGATAGAGTGACGGGAAGGATGAGAGAGAGGGAGGAAGACAGAGGGAGAGGAGGAAGAGAGAGTGAAAGAGAAGGAAGAGAGAGAGAGGGAGGAAGACAGAGGGAGAGGAGGAAGAGAGAGTGAAAGAGAAGGAAGAGGGGGGGGACAGGGGGAGAGAAGGAAGAGAGGGAGAGGACAAGGGGGGGGGGCGTGCCTTGCTAAAGGGCACAAGGACTCTTGTTCCATTTCAGGACTAAACAACAACAGGGATGCAACCTAAATAATACCAAACCCTGGCAGCCATTTTAGATATTCTCAATGCCCACAGTTGTGGAAATAAAATCAGTCCACAGCTAATGAGCATCAGATCACCTGCGCAGTGAGACACGTTTGGTGGACAAAACACACCGGATAGTGATCTTTGGACGCGCTCATCTAAACAGTCAGAATCCCGGACTCAGGCAGCGCCTAGCTTGACACCTGCGCTACCTGAACAGCAGGTGCTTTGATCCTGGTCATGTGACAAAGGTCAAACAGGAAGTGTTCTAATACCATGTGGCGCTAAGGATTAGCTGCAAGAGTACATGTATTAAATACAGAGTACATGTATTAAAAACAAGAGTACATGTAACTAAATGTATTCACTCGGTTTCTGCGTGTGTGTCTCTGTATTTCAGTTTCTTTCTCTCCATGGTTCTCTGTGTGTCTCTGGTTCCTTCTCTCTGTGTCTATGTGTGTCTCTGGTTCCTTCTCTCTGTGTCTGTGTGTTTCTGGTTCCTTCTCTCTGTGTCTATGTGTGTGTGCCTCCCTGCTTCCATATTTCTCCCTCTTTCTCTGCCTCACTCACTTCCATTTTCATTTGAATTGCTTTATTGGCATGACAAACATAGAACAATATCACATGAATGATGACAGTTGTTTGTAAATAACAATAAAAGAACACTAGTAATCTTATACTAAACAACTGAATCAACTGAGCAAATCTACTCTGTAGCCCCTGTACTAACATCTCCTCCTTGTCTCCCTCCCTCTCCTGTTATTATTAAAGTACTTCTGTCTGTCTGTCTGTCTGTCTCACCCTCATTCTCTACTGCTCTCTGTTTATCTCCCTCCCTCTCCTGTCTCACCCTCATTCTCTACTGCTCTCTGTTTATCTCCTTCCCTCTCCTGTCTCACCCTCTATCTCTCTGCTTTTCTTCAGTCCTCCAAACCAAGCCGCGCCACACAGCTAGCGAGCTAAGCTACATTATGCTAGGCTATAACTATAACCCTATTCCTCCCGCTGACTCCATTAACATGAAAGTGTTAGCATGGGTTGTGTGTTAGCTGGTTGTTTGGGGGGAGTTGAGGCGCTGCAGCTTCAAACAGAAATAACACTGTGTGTTTTATTGTGAACCTCGTATCATCAAACACAGAGCACCCCCCCTCCTTCAAATGCTCGCAAACGGTCTGCTCTGAGCCTTCATCTGGGAATCACGCGCCTGACGCCAGGACGACAGGAGCAAAACGCAGAGCGCCACTCGCTTGATGTGCCACCTTTCATCAGCACCACAAGACGAGGGCGTCGGAACAGCCGGGCGCGACAGAAACAAACACTCCACAAGCTCTCGGTACGCGCTGGCAGATGAGGAGGTGAAGAAGAGGATATGAAGAAGAGGAGGTGAAGTGGTGAGGAGTGCTGATGAAACGTCTGTTTGGTCAGCCTGAAGCCTCCTCAGTGAGGGACGGAGGATTCCCATCTGTAAACACACGCTGTCTCAGCCAGATAAACAGATCAGCTGTTAGACAGTGAAATGTCACAGCAAAGTATTTCATGGTGAGTAGTGCCGATGATGGAGGTGATGGATAACAACAGGACTGTAGCCTCAATGGTACAATCATTTTACAGAGGGCACCCAGTCGTCTCCAATATCACTATATTTATATCACTTTATATGTGTATAAATATATATATAGATATCACCATATATACTGTATATATATATATAGAACACGCTATATATCTACAGAACACTATGTATGTATATGACCTCGATCACCCTGCTTCAGGTCAGATGCTCCAATCTTCGGCTGAGTGTTTGTATGTATGTTTGTATATATGTCCTCTCTCTCTCCCTGCCTCAGACATGGTTGATTCAGGAAGTAATTGAACCTGTGAACTACCAATCATAGGTCACCCACCAACGGGGTGGGCGGGCAAGTCGCTTCAGATAGCCATCAAAGCCCTTCTGTCAATCACGCGGCCCGTGGAGCCATGCGGTCGGCGGTGCAGAGCCCTGATTGGCTGAGAGGCCCTGAGGGAGCAGAGAGCAGACACTTACTCTCAGACTCCCACAGTGTCCACACCGTCATACACCACCTAGTCCACTACACCCTCATGTGGACCCCCAGCACATCAGCCTCTACACCCGGACCCCCGCCACCCTGACCTCCATACGCACACCCGTCACATGTCCACCTAGGCCCCTCCACCACCTACACCCCACCTGCAAGATGTGTTGCCCAGGAAGGCGTCACCATGGAGGGCCAACCCCGAGCCTCACCTGGTAGAGGATGCTGATACTTCAGCCTTCTCAAGCCCCACTTACGGATCTCTGTGTACAAGCATATTTGGATTTTGAGAGATTAGGCTACTAATGTGAAATGGCCAGAATATTTCTGTAGCAACGGATGGATGATATGAATTATTGGCTATATTTGTTTCCCAAATATGTCTAACACGACTGCCCCTTCCATGCATGGAGAGAGTAACGTTAGCTTTCACGTTGGGTAATAAATACTAACTGTACACGCGCTGAGAGAGGAGGATTTAGCGTTCTCCGTCAGCACCACCAACATGGACCTGGTAAAGACCTGCCTAGGAGGGGAACATCCTTAATCACTACCACACCAAATGGGGTGTGGAGCCTCCTATTAACGTCAGCTGTCAACATGATTAAAGTGAACATCTATTGTAACTAAATCAGGTTTAACAAGGCCGGCTCCATCACCTTACAGCCCTCGGTCACTGGCACGATGAAGAGACCAAGAGGAGGACCCTCGCTATGTTAGTGACATGATGAAGATGGGCTTGTGACCGCATTGCAACTGTCAACACCTAAAGAAGTTTCCAACATTGATTTCCCACAGTGAATGTGTTCTCTGAGAGCGCTCTCCTTTAGGTCCTCTGGAGAGCTTCTATTTCAAAATCTGCACCTGTGGGATGAGTCTCGTTGACATACAGTACGTGAAGAGTTCTGTTCACGTTCGGTTCTGTGTTCTGTTCTATTAAGTTCTGTTCTAGCCGGCTTCCACATACAGCATACCGTCAGTGTTACTGTCCAAACACCGTTTATCAAGCGGGCTTAGGGTTAGGGTTAACCTTTATACACCAAGTAGGCTTCGTGTTTTAGTCACCTTATGGAGTAGGCTTCATGTCTTTATACACCTTCATGAAGTGGGCTTCATGTTGGAGAGTTTCTATGTTTTGTGTCTGTATGTGGACTGGATAGAAATGTGGTCTGTGTAACTTGCATCACTGCTGCCTTATGCTACAGTCTGCTGTGTTAGCTAGAGCTAGCAAGCTGGAGCTAGCTGTTGTTAGTGCAGTATAGCAAGCTATCCAATATGAAGACAAATAACTCAAAAGGGTTCTAAAGTTAATGGAAAATAGAAATGTGCTAAAAACAAATTGAACATATCCAATCTCCAAAAGGAACGGTTATTTCTGACCTCTGTCCATGATGAAGACAATATTCTGCATGTTGAATGATGTGTGATGCTGACCTCTGTCGCGGCTGACTATATTCAGCCTGACAATTCAAACACTTTGATTGGACAGGATAAGGAAAGAGGGGAAGCAAGTGTTTTATTGGATGGGCGGAGAGATACGGTTGTTTGTGGTTCAACCAAAATGGAGTCCATGGCTATCGTAGCTATCTTAGCTATCTTAGGCTCCTAGCGCTACCAGCTAACCCTCAGGGGCCTCCCTAGCATAAGTGTTTGGGCTCGGCTGACTCCCGCTCAGCTTATCTAGCCAGACAGGCTAAGGAAACCACTGGAGCGCTAAATGGAGATGCTTTAGCTTCCAGAGGAGAATTTGTGATGGTTCCCTGGCCATGCACTGAAGACCAGGAGGAGAAATAACTCCACGATAAGAACAGGGAGTGGTTCCTCTGGACGGGAACCAGCCGAGTATTCACCAGCTTAACAACAAACTGTTTCAAATGTTCTTTTTTGTACTGAAATACATTCTTTCAGTAGACGTAGACAGTAGACACATTTTTTTGAATGCCCGTTCTTCAAAATTATGGGAACTATTTGAAAACGAATTAATAAACTAATGAATGCATTTAAAAAAAGACAAAACATTGGAATGGGAATCTTCTGGAGTGACGAATGGTCTTTGAGGCAGACATCTTGCACTTCCACTCAGCTTTGAAGATATCTATCCCAGATATCTATCCCAGATAACTATCCCATATACATATCCCTATACATATCGAAAGGGAGATGGAGCTAGAGAGAGGGAGGGGAGGTGGAGATAGAGAGCGGGAGGTAGAGAAAGAAAGATAGAGGGGAGGTGAAGCTAGAGAGAGGGAGGTGGAGATAGGGGGGAGATGAAGCTAGGGAGAGGGAGGGGAGGTGAAGCTAGAGAGAGGGAGGTGGAGAAAGAGAGATAGAGGGAGGGGAGGTGGAGAAAGAGAGAGGGAGGTGGAGATAGAGACATAGAGGGGAGGTGAAGCTAGAGAGAGGGAGGGGAGGTTGAGATAGAGAGAGGGAGGTTGAGATAGAGAGGGAAAGGGACATAGAGAGAGGGAGTCTAAAAAACTGTCACAGTCACTTTGGAACAACAAGCGTTTCAGAATTGTCTTGCCAGTGGATATAACAACATGTTGTGCTCTGTCTCTCTCTCCCTTCCATATTGTTATTAATGGGAGTTGTTTGCAAGATGGAGGCGGAGGTCTGGTGCTGCTTCATCCATCATGTGTCTTCATCCATCACGATACACCACCTCACCTTCAGCTGCTCTTCCTGTCATAACTCTTTATGGAGCCCTCTCTGTATTCATCCTGGAGAGCTCTATACACTGTAGAGCTCTCTCTATATACAGTAGAACTCTAGACATATTGTAGAGCTCGATATACTGTAGAGCTTTTTCTATATACAGCAGAACTCTAGACACAACATAGAGCTCTATATACTGTAGAGCTCTCTCTATATACCCTAGAACTCTATATATAGAGCTCTATATATAGAGACAGCAGTTATATGTTGCTTTTCGACCACTTACCAGGCTTGTACAAGAGGCTCACATTCACCCATTCATGTACACATTAATCAACAGTGTCTATATATTGTAGTACTCTATAAACTGTGGACTAACCTCTCTTCCTCTCCATATATCCTGTCCTGTATCACAGTGGTGTGACAGATTAGGTTAGATTAGGGTTAGGTTAGGGTTAGGTTAGGGTTAGGTCTACTACTCACATGCTCAATGAGTTCCCGGATCATGCCGTTCCACTGGCCCTTGTCGTCTTGCGAGCCGTACTTCCCATCAGGCACCAGGCGGATTTCGTAGGAGAAGCCCAGGATGCTGGCGAGCTCCTTGAGCAGGTCGATGCAGAAGCCCTCGAAGCGGTCGTTCCCCACCAGCGCCTTGTCAGACTTCTTAAGCATGACGTATGGTTCCTCCTACCCCGACGCCCACAAACACGCCAGAACAACGGCCGGGTCAGCTGCTTCAATTTGTCTCACCGCAGAGACTTAATTGGAGCAGCGATGAGCGGCTGTCGACTTGAACAGGAAGTGACAGCAGTTTAAATATGGAGGAGTGCTGAGGTCTCCTCTCACTCTAACCACACAACATGCACTGCAGTGACACAATGTGTTGGCCAAGTTGACTGGAGTGAACAGATCAATCATTTTCATATATATGTTTCATAAGGTTGTATTCTGTATTCTCCCCTCTGCAGCTTGATCTTTGATTTGAATTGATCTACACATTGGATAAATGTATTGTAACAAAATATATGCATACATTTGAATGAATGTATGTATTCTAGTATTGCATCGTGTACTCCCCTGAGTAAAAGGCAGCGTTGTCATGCTCACGTTAGTGAACAAGGTTTTTAGATTAATAACCAAACACTCTGTTATTCCTCTACTGATGGATGATCACAGTTCGAGACCCCTGCTGTTACGAGGGAACATGGAACAGGGAATGATACACTGATACCCCATCTTCCCCTCTCTCCGTAGAGAGGACCAATACGCTCATAAACACTTACGTTTATTTAGTGTCTAGTGCTGTGATCAGTTGTGATTTGTGATCGATATTCTTCTTAGGTAACATGATGGTTGTGCATTTTAAAACAAGCTTTTGTATGCATAGGTCCGAGCACAATGTACACGTTCTACATGAATGATTTCAGAACACAGCTCAGAAGGGGTAATTTGCTATAACCTTCCTGGTATATTCTATAGACTCGCTAATATTGAAGAATAGAAACAATCCTAGCTTCCAAGCTGCACAGTTTAAATCGTATCTTTAAAGTTGCAGGGACAAAGAGATAAATATGTCTTGACTGAGAGAATTTGTCTTGGAATAAGAACGATTATCTGTAGTGCTTTGTTATGGACACTGTTTAATTCTTCTAAATAATACATGAAAGAATCTCTCCACGCACGTACGTGAGAACGTACGTTCAGAAGGGGAATGGAGGCCACCACAAACATTTTAATTGCTTGCCATCTGAAAACAAAGGCTCTGTAACATGACGGTGGGCTGGCCAGCTGAATAAGTAATGCGCGATGAATACTTGATGACTACGCATTTAGGGAGCTCGTGCTTAGCTCCCAAAAAACTTTGTTGTCTAAAGTTGTCCAATTAACTCAAAAAGGAAAAAAAAGTTAGTTGCATGTTAAGGAAAAAATCAAGCCATTACCATCTGTTTCCTGCGATTCCCCAAGGTTCGCTGTGCGCCTGACGACAAGTCTGCTGCACGCAGCATGGGTGTACATTACTAGAGAGCAGCGCCCACACATTACAGGCAATGGAGTGCAAACAATTAATGTAAGGGGAAAAGACATTATCTTAATCTGCTCTCAGAAGTTATCATTGTAAAACTGTCAGAGGGCCGTGTCACGCGCCGCTGAGATCAGTTTGAAACGATGTCGTTAAGTTGGTGGGGAAATGGTATTCCACATCGAGCTCTGCAGCGACTGACACAATATCACGTTTTATGATAGAGTTTTATGAATCGTGATAACGATACCACCAGGACGCTCCAAATTAAGATGCATGTCCTTTGGACACGTTCAAATGTTGAAACTTTTGTAAAACAAGTTTCAAAATCACTAATGTTATTCTAAATGATACCTGATTTAATTTGACATCATCTAATCCATAAGATATCACCTGATTCCCTTTGACAAACCAGAGTCAGTTTTTCATGGTCTGATGTCTTTTGTAAATGATTTTACACCTGCTTCCTAACTTAATCGTTTGGATTGTACTTGTGCCGGAGCTCCACGTTCATCAGCAGATCCTGGGGTCTTTCTTGCTGTCTCTGAAGGTACAATCATCCCGGCAGGGAGCCCACAGCCGCAGAGCTGCCTGGCCGTGATCACAGGGCTGCATAATGACCGTCTTTAGCATTGTGGGCTTGATTGTGTTTTTAGAAGAGAGCTGTGTTGCCTCAGCCCTGGAGAGGCCTGACAAAGAGCTGTGTATAATCTGTCAGCGGCAGGCAGGATTAAACACAATGGAGAAGCAGGAGAAGGAGGAGCAGGAGAAGGAGGGGCAGGAGAAGGAGCAGTAGGCAGTGGGTGTTCAGTCACTCTCCCTGTCTCTGGGAGATGGTTTAACCCTGCTCCTGAACTGCTGGTCTGGATGAGATTTAACACACTCCTTTCCTTTTACAAAATGGTTTGAGTGAAAGCTGAAGACGCTATTAAGCTTCAATCATTCATTGTCATTTAAAAATGCTTGTTTCTTATTAAATTTGAATATGAACTACAATAAATATATCCAAATAAAAATGTGAAAATAACATCTCAAAAGTCAGACAGAAGATATGAGCAGGGCTGGTCCTGATGACATGTTAGCTCCAGGGAGATGAAGGAGAGCATATCTCTCTGTCACAAAGGAAGAAATAAGCCCCAAGGTGGGAGGAAGGGCGGCCTGAGGGTCATGTGACCTACCAGAATGATGGAGGTGACCAGGGCGGAGTGAGGGTCATGTGACCTACCAGGATGGTGGAGATGACCAGGGCGGCGTGAGGGTCATGTGACCTACCAGGATGGTGGAGATGACCAGGGAGCGGTTCGCGAGGGAGTCGGTGATGTTCATCCCTTTACGCTTTGGCGCCTCGGTGATGTTCAGACCTCCGGATGCGCTCCACTTGCCCACCTGGGGACGACCAAGAACATGCAGCTGAGTGTTCTGTCCCCCCTGTGATCTCCGACCCTGCTGCATTAGTGCCAGGTAAGACCTTTCTCAAGTTGCATTAGCTGATTGGCTGGGGGTAGCCCCCCCCTCACCCGAAGCCCCCCGGGGTCTGCGGCGTGGAGGGGGAGGGGGGCTGGTGATTTGGAGACCACTGCGATGAAGCACAGGGTGGAGGACAGGTAGACGACACACTAAACTGCAGGGTTAACAAGATAATAACATCTACCAAACACTGTTATGTTGGATAATTCAGGTGTAGTGGCTGCTTTATTTTACGACTCAATAGGTGAGACTGAGGGGGGAGTATTTTATTCACGGTGAGAAAGACTTCCTAATCCCTGCCAGGAAGGAGAATCAGACGTGTAGCCAAACACGGCAGCTATTCAGGGTCTGGAAGGAAAGCTTTCCTCTGAGGATCGTTCTAGCTGCTGATTGGTGGAGGTACGGAGAGCACGGCAGAAGGTTGGATAACAGGGTGTTGGATGCTGTGACTCATCCAGCACCCTGCATCCCAGCCATTTGAGCAAATCGGGGAAGATTGCCCTGGGGTGCGACTGTGTGTCACAGAGAGACACTCTGCACAGTATTATTACCACAAATAGTCCTGTGGCTGTCGCTAACAATTTCCATTTGCAAGGCACGCTTTCTCTCTTCCGCAAATCCCTCCCCAGCCCGTTCTGGAAGACACTGCATTACAAGGACAATGTGTTTCCCTGAGATTTCTCCTGCCCAGAACGATTCCTGACGAGGCAAATGACAATTAAGTTCTACTCTGTTGTGTTGGATTCTATCAATTTACATGATGTTATGTGGAATTCCATTCTATTCTTGTGTATTCTAATTTATTTTCTATTGTGTTGTTATTTTCCATTCCATTATATTACGTTCCATTATATCCATATCATCCCATCCTACTCGGTTCTGTTCAGTGAAAGAAGGTTCTAATGTAAGAGTGTTTTTCAAGCAGCTCCACGTCTCTCTGCCACAGGGACTGCTGCCTTCGTAAGTGATTTCTGTTTACATTACAATATTCTTTATAATTGGGCCAATTACGAAAAAGCTGAACTAATTTAAGGCACTTCGTTTTAAAACAGTTGGGGTGTTGTATTCTGTGAGAGTCTCTCTCTCTCTCTCTCTCTTTCTCTCTCTCTCTCTCTCTCTCTCTCTCTCTCTCTCTCTCTCTCTCTCTTCTCT
>OMKQ01016368.1:2097-16210 GCA_900302335.1 Phycis phycis
CCAAAGCAGCCCCCCCCCCCCCCCCCCTGTGTAATGAGTTGACATATGGAGCACATCATTTCTCTGTAGCGCTAGAGTATATAACATACATACTGTGTATACGTTGTGTCCTGGCTCACCTCAACACACTCATGTGTTCCCGCGTACATTTCAGCCATTTGGATTCGGAGAAGGGAAATTTTAAGTGTGATATTCTGCACGCGTGTGAACAGTTTGTGCCATGGGTTTGGTCTCTATCCGCAGCTGGCCGACACAGACGAGAACCAGGGCTCGCTGGGCTTTGAGGAGTTCTGCTCCTTCTACAAGATGATGTCCACGCGCCGGGACCTCTACTTGATCATGATCTCCTACAGCAACCACAAAGAAGTCATGGACCTCAACGACCTGGCCCGCTTCCTCGAAATAGAACAGAAGGTAGTGGCAAGTTGATGGTGTCTTTGGTGTTGTTATATTCAGCTCATTCAATGGGTTTTGGTGCTCAACACTTCAGTTTTCTTTCAAAGATGGTGGGCCTCACAAGAGAGCACCTTGTGGAGATAGTGTCCCATTTTGAACCATGTCCTGAGAATCTGCAGCACTTGGTGCTAGGTATAGACGGTACGTGGAAGTTCTGTATCTTTATCACATTAGCATTCTTTATAATACTCTGTACTTTACCTTGCTCAGGGGGTGGCTTTATCCATGTTCATTTAAGACCTGTAACTCTCACTCTAACTCTCTCTAATGCCAGTGCAGGTCTTTTATGCCTCCTTACAGACAATATATATTTAATATATCTGCTCAGCAACACCCTTAAAGGAGTGCTTGGCAATAATTTATAAAAATGCTTATCTGCAATGTTCTGCAACGTTCCTTCAGGATTTACCAATTACATGAGGAGCCCAGCAGGGGACATCTTCAACCCTGAGCACCACACGGTGAACCAGGACATGACCCAGCCCCTGTGCAACTACTACGTCTCCACCTCTCACAACACGTACCTGACGGGAGACCAGCTTCTGTCTCAGTCCAGGGTGGACATGTATGCCTATGTCCTCCAGGCCGGCTGTCGCTGTGTGGAGGGTAAAAGCCTGAATGTGGAACTTTAGCCGAGGACTTTTTTTTTTTACGGAAAACACTAGAGATATCGAGACTATCAAGAGTACCCACCACCTGACTGCCGTCTTTCTTTCTATCTTCTGTCTATTTTTCCTTCCATCCCTCCTCTCTTCCTCAGTGGACTGCTGGGACGGCCCAGACGGGGAACCCATCATACATCACGGGTACACCTTAACATCCAAGATCCTCTTCAAAGATGTCATCGAGACGATTAACAAATACGCTTTCACTAAGTCACCGTAAGTGCCCTGTCACTCTCTGCGCATGGCCATGTGTTATGATGGACCACAACCGGTGATGCTTTGCTGCTCCAGTCCCATGCAAGTGCCATGCTTTGTGTGGCTTCTATGCAGGTACCCGGTGATCCTGTCCATAGAGAATCATTGCACCGTGCCACAGCAGAAAAAGATGGCTCAGTATCTGATGGAGGTGCTGCAGGACAAGGTGGACCTGTCCCACGTCAACATGAATGAATGCAGGAAGCTGCCCTCCCCTGAGATCCTGAAGGGGAAGGTGTTAGTCAAGGTAGAGTATTACTCCCATCAAAATATCAAAATCCCATGGGCCCATGACTATGGAGAATTGTTTAATTCAATTAAAATTAAGACAAAAATAATTTTCACATCGGTCTCAGAGGGGAACCGGTGTGAGCAACAGGTGTTAACTGCATAACAAGTCTCGTTAGGCACTTTATTATTCCATTCAGGAACACAAGAGCCTTCCTCAATATATGCATGGTTACAACACTAGTATTGCTATACAGTACTGCTCCATTCATCAAATGGAGCAGACCCATCCATTCATGTTACAAGCTCATACTGCTGTGCCACGTCCATCACTAATCCTTTTAGGGAAAAAAGCTGCCAGCAAACCTTGACCCTGAGGCAGAGGAAGGAGACGTGTCCGACGAAGACACTGGAGACGACGAGGAAGAGGATGATGAAGATGACGACACACAGGAAAACCCAGTGAGACAGACAGAGGGATTGACAGACATAAGAACAGACAGACAGAAGGATATGCAGATAGATAGACAGAAGGACATACGGCTAGATAGACGGTCAGACAGACAGACATACAGACTTCCATTGCAATTTTGTTACATCCAGGTATAATTAGAAATATGTGAGCTGTTATCAATGCTTGATTGTTTTAGAATGAAAATGGCACAGCCGCTGGAATTCAGCCAAAGAGGAAGAAGCAATTTTGCAGGTCCATCTTGAGGAGCTTCAAACGTAAGGTCAGCCATTTAAAAGCCTTTCTCACCTTTTCTCCAGCACTGTTCTTCTACTGGCAGTCGTAACTCTTAATTAATCATTCAAGTGGTTGGATTACTATACCACAATAACTAGATTTTTTGTAACTTTTTTGTAACTGAACTTTTGTAACTTTTGTAATGTATCTACTTATCAAAGTCCTTTGTACTAACAACAATAATTACATCTTTTGAATGTATGATAAAAAAATCCCAGAGGAAAAAGTCACTGAGAGTGAAAACGCGAATGACATCTGGGGGAGGAACCCAGAACCACAAAGAAGACACTCAAATTGTTTACCACCCAAAGTAGGAATGGAAATTGTAATCCACAATCCAACCATCTACCTCTCTCTCAGTTGTGCTTATTTAACGTCTCACGACTTTCTGTCCCCAAACTGCGTTCAGGAAAAGGAAAACCATGAGATTGTCTCGAGCTCTGTCTGACCTGGTCAAGTACACAAAGTCTGTGCGTGTTCATGATATTGAGACACAAGGTAACATCCACTGAATGTGTCATCAAATTCATTGTTGTATCTCCACTTCTCTTCACATCCCCCCGTGTATAAATAAAGGACATTCTATATAGGTCTTTTCTTTGTCACTTTATTGACACACTTTGTTTTGCAGCCTACGTGACCAGTTGGCAGGTATCGTCCCTCAATGAGACTGTCATGAACCAGATCTTACAACTGATGCCGGGACAGCTGGTGCGTTTCAACCAACGTCAACTGTTGAGAGTCTACCCGTCCAACTACAGAGTGGACTCCAGCAACTTCAACCCACAGCCCTTCTGGAACGCAGGGTGCCACATGGGTAAACAAAGACTAGACTACACAACAAGAGTTTGATTCGGAGTTTGTATTCATGGCCTTTCTTTCAATTGGATATTTTCCTGTTCTTTCAGTTGCAATGAATTATCAAACAGAGGGCCGTATGCTTGAATTGAATCGAGCCAAGTTCTCAAGTAACGGCAACTGTGGATATATTCTGAAGCCTAAGTGCATGTGTAAAGGTACGCTTCACGTGTCGGAATAAGCACACAGTAGAGCAGACGCTGATTTGTTTTCATTTGTTTGTTGGATGTTATTGTGCAGCTTTAACGGCACCTTCCGTTGGTGTTCCTCAGGCGCCTTTAACCCTGCCATGGAGGACCCGCTCCCCGGACAAAGAAAGGCTCAGTTAGTGCTGAAGATCATCAGCGGCCAGCAGATTCCCAAACCCAGAGACTCTGTGTTTGGAGACAGAGGAGAGGTGAGCTGTTCACACGACGCTCTTAAGGCGACACTGAGACATTATTCTGTGCAACAAAAAAACATGTGTCTTATTTTTCTTGCTTCAGATTATCGATCCGTTTGTGGAAGTTGAAATTATCGGCCTGCCCGTCGACAGTGCCAAGGAGCAGACCAGAGTGGTGGACGATAATGGTAAACTTAGTGAAGGTGCTTTCAGGGCAATTCTCCTGTTATTACAACACATGTTAATCATTAACAATTCCCTCGTTGTCAATTCCAGGATTCAACCCCATGTGGGAGGAAACTCTTGTCTTCAATATTCAGATGTCACAAATTGCGCTGGTGCGTTTCCAGGTGTGGGATCATGATCCAATTGGACGGAATTTCATTGGCCAGAGGACAATAGCTTTCACTAGCATGATGCCAGGTACGTTTCATTTGAGACACTGGAGACATTAGTGTCATGTTGTATTATAATGCATCTTAAAGTTACTCAATTCCTTTACACTGCAATATGTTTTTCAGGTTATCGGCATGTTTATCTAGAGGGTATGGAGGCGGCGTCCATTTTCGTTCATGTTGCTATAAATGATATAACAGGAAAGGTAAATAACCTTCATATGCTACACACATCAAAATGGCTTTCATTAAGTCTTTTACACTGAGACATCTCATGAGATTGTGTTCCTCTTATGAATAGGTGAAATCAAATGCAGTACAGGCAGCCAAGAAGCACTTGCAAAAAGCCGCCAAGAAACACATCAAGGGCCATCAGAAGCAGCACTCCGTGGACATCTCCGTTCTGTCCGCCGACGACGTTCACCCACACCACTTGTGCAGGGACGTGGACTCCTGCTCCCAGGACAGCCGGCAGGCGGACCTGTTTCCTGGCGGCTGGGGCCCGGCGGCCAAGGCTGCCGTTCACAAGGGGGCCGTGAGCGAGCCCGTGAAGCGCGCTCACAGAGCTGAGGACCGGGAGCCGGCAGAGGTCCGGGGGGGGATCTTCAGTCGGGCGTCCTCCACCGTCTCCAGCGCGGGGGTGACCGCCGCGTGCGCGAGAGGCGACGACAGCGAGATTGAGACCCTCCTGCGGACTCCCCGTCCTCCCGGTCCTTCTGACATTGAGACCCAGGGCCCGCCGCGAGCTGCAGAAGATCAACTTGAGCCATGGAAGGCAATCTGGGTCCCACACCGGGGTAACCCGGGCGAGACGCCTGCGCCAAAAGGATTAGGGGAGGGACCAGAGCCGGGCAGTGACATCACCCCTGAACCCCAGTGGGCACCGGAGGCCCAGTCCGCCGGCGGGTTCACTCAGCCCCAGCACCCGGAGCGCCCTCTCCACGTAAACCCCTTTGAGCCCTTCGTCGCCTCTGCTTCTCCACTCCCCCGACCCGTCCCGCCACCGTCCCCTACCAGGGTAAGGCGCACCTTGGGGGGCTCTCCTAAGCCACGGCCGTCCTCGCCGGTACAGACCAAGGCCCGCTCACAGAGCTGCCCGCGGCGGCGCACTACCTCACCGCACACGCCGGCGGTAAACCGCAAACCTGCCGTCCACTGGCAGAACCCCCCTGCGGAGACGTACGGCGGCCACAGTGGCCAGGTGATGCCTATACCGAATGGACTCTGTCTGTCGGACAGCGCATCCAGCAGCGATGCGAGCATAGACAGCCTGGAGCTCACGCCTTCCTGCGTGCCAGCTGGCGGAGACCAGCGTGAAGGCACCTTGCAGAGGGAGATGAATGCCCTCTTTGACCAGAAGATGAGAGAGATCCGCTGCAAATCACCCATTCTGTTCAGCGATGAGTTGTGAATGTTCCATTCAGTGATAGGATGTTCACAATGGCTGCTGTATGAACAATGTACTTTGTTCTTTCCCCCACGCATTACATTCAGCAAACAAGTCTCTTTTTTTCTATTTGTTATTTATTAGACAGATCCACACTTTAGAATAGCGACTACAATTTCCACACATTGTTAGACTTAAAAGAGAGAAATAAAAGCCAGGGGAATGCAACGAGGACAAAGAGAAAGAGTGGGCATTGCTAAACATGTTAAGCATTGCTGCATATGGTACCACTTTATTGTGTAGTGGTCTCAGAAACGGGTACAGGATAAAAATTTTTAAAGGATTAAAATCTATGTTTAAAACTGTTGCTTAAATTTGGATTTTACATGCCTAATGATGAAGCAGCATGTTCTGTGTGTTGTATATTACAGTTATGTGATGCTATTGCCAACTGTACAAAGCAACCATATATATAAAACGGATACTGCAGGGACATACATGTGTTTTGCAAATAAATTTAGCAGATATATATGCAATATGCAGGTATATTTTTGATATATCTTAAATGTCTGAGGTGTAAATATAATTCCAACATATTTTTATAATGATATATTGACATAATTATGTATGTACTACGTGCTTATTAAGCAATGCTGATGCTGCATGCATTGAATTAATAAATGTTATATAAAAAAATGCTTGCCATATTGTCCTTCAATAGGTTTGCAATGAATTAGAGATACATTCAGCACAAAACTAAGATAAGTTAAGATAATTAATTTTGAATTTGATTCTACAATTCACAAACAGCAATTCCATGGCAAAGTTCTAATGCACTCTGACAACATTGCACTTCTGTTTTTCCAGTGCAGTTATACACTACCAGTGCTGGTTTCCTGTGTGAGGTCAGGCTTCAGGAACCCTGACTTGCACTCAGGCGCTCTCTTTGTCCGAGGGCTCCTGAGATGTGCTCATATTTGTGGTCTTCAAACGCTGACTCAGTTCTTCAGACAGTACAGTGCAGCAGGATTTCTGCAAGGAGTGTAAAATAGGGTGAATACTTGAAAATATAATGTGTGTGTGTGTGTGTGTGTGTGTGTGTGTGTGTTCCACATATGTGTGTTGATTTTAAATGAACAATGCAGAGCAACAAGTGATTGGGTGCTGACACATTTTCATCGTGCGTTCAAATGTACAAACATTTATGCACACATCGGCACGAGTACTGATACGTACGAAAGACTAGCATACAAGACAAGCACACATAGATGCACATACACAAACATATGTGCGTCCATATGTGTATCTGTGTGAAGGCACCTACCCTCTGGTCGCCAGCGGCGCTACGGCTCTTTGAGGTGAGCTCCAGGACGGCCAGCAGCACGCCCAGCCCCAGCCCCAGGGCCAGCAGCAGGAACATGCCCATCAGGCCGTGGGGCTGGAGGGCAGAGGATCTGGCCGAGTCCCCCGTGCAGCTGCTGGCCCACCACTTGGTGCGCAGGTAGGACAGCTCCCCAGCCTCGCTCAGCTGCAGGATGGCCACGCTGAGGTTCTTGATCATCGGCGAGCCTGGGAGGACGAAATAGCATCAATTAGAAACAAAACGGGAAAATGACAAAAAAAAATGTTTTACCTTTTTGGAAACTTTGCTGAAGACTTGCTCAAGCCTTGACTTGGTGGTCTTACCTAGGGGGGCAACGATGCTGTACCCTCTCATTCCGATGACCTCATGCGCCCTGACCAAGTCACAGTGGCGAGCCACCGCCAGGTCCAGCGACACAGACTCTCCAATGAACGCAAAGTTTCCCTCCCTCGCCCGGCGAACGCCCTCGTCCATGGAGGAGACGAAACTATTGGTCCTCTCCATGTGCTCGAAGATCCTGCGGTAGGCTGGGTTGTTGGAATTCTGCACACACACACGAAAATGCCCTCACAATAGAGATGGGACGGAAGTGTTAGCTAGCTGCTGTTAGCTAGCTGTTTTGGTGAGGAACGCCAAACAACAGACTTACCTTGAAGAAGGCGAGTGTGGAGGAGCCGGCCAGGCAGCCGTACTCCATCCCGTCCTGATTGGCCAGGTCTTCAAATCCTTTCACCGTCACGTGCGAGGACTCGGAGGCCTTGGAGGAGCTCAGGTTGGAGAAGTAGCAGGCCAGCAGCACCACAGCAAACAGCCACCAGCTGCAGCAGACGATCCTCACAGACAGAGCCCTGGGGTGAGGGCCGGCGCCTGGCAGGGGACGACGCGCAGCACAAATGCAGAAAAAAGGGCGAAATGAACTGAGACAACGTTTTTTGGAATGATTTTACCGGAAAGAAAGCAGGGCGACGCGCTTGATCAGTTTTTTCTTTTTCTTGTTGTATTTGATGTATTTCACCTTGAAGGGTCAGCGCTCCGGCTGCAAACCACAAGCTGTTCAGCATACTGAAGTTGTTCTCTTCACCTCTGGGTTGGCTCCACTCGCAAGGGCTGAGTCTACACATGGTGTCACGACAACTGCAGCTATAACACCACGACACCAATCCAACTGAACAACATCTTGAACGGGAAATGGCGGGCGCTCAAGTCGAGGCCCATACAAGTCTCACTGACCTGGCGGATAAAAAGATGCAGAAGGCCGTTCCTAGGTAGGCCACCAGGATGCCCACCCAGGTCTCGGCTGAGAAAGGGCTGAGGAAATCGAAGAAGCCGGCCGCCTCAGAGATGTCTTTCCGCAGGAGGATGCTGATGCCTGTCTGCATGTAAGGCTTGCTCATGGCCACTGCCTTCTCCCGAGTGGCGGTCAGGGTCAAAGGAGCCACTGCCAGGTCCGCCTCCTAGTAGGGCATGGAGAAGGGCGCATCCAGGACAGGACAAGTCCACATTCAAGTCGGGTCAATTTTGGTTTGTATAGCCCGTGATAATGTCACAGTCTCCAATGGTATGAGACTACACCCCCTGCTAACTATAGTCACCAAAATTAACAGGGAACAGACCTTGAGAAGGAGCAGAGAAGAATGTGTGAAAAGTGCAATGGGGGCCAAATGGGAGGACATATTGAACACGTGTCCAAAATAATTAGCTGACTGCAAGTAATAAAGTAATTCTCTGATTCATGTGCGTTTGATGGCGGCTATAATACTCGATGATTTATGTGGTTTTAGTTTCATGGTCTTTTACTTACACCTCTCACCACCTCTCCAATCATCCCGTTCCAGTTCCCGCTCTCGTCCTGTCGGCCGTACGATGCGTCCTTCACCAGGTGCACTTTGAACCTGAAGCCCAGCTTTTTGGCCAGCTCAGAGAGCAGGTCCATGCAGTAGCCTTCCAGCTGAGAGCCCTTGGACATCGTGTAGGGGTCTTGCTAATAAAAGCCAAGCCAATATAAGATGAGAATCACATCACATACAGTACATGCGATCACAAACGGGCTTGAGGGTGAGGAAGACATGCTACCTTTATTGTTGTTATCCTCAGCTCTGGCTGCCCTAAAGACAGAAAACAGAAAGCAACACAT
Organism: Phycis phycis; assembly: GCA_900302335.1. Classification (NCBI taxonomy): domain Eukaryota; kingdom Metazoa; phylum Chordata; class Actinopteri; order Gadiformes; family Phycidae; genus Phycis; species Phycis phycis. The sequence continues at coordinate 10,969 of OMKQ01016368.1, forward strand.
ACATTTGTTAGAATTTATATTCTGAGCCATTGAGCAGTTCTTCATTAAACTGCCAAACAGCGAGTAGGAGAATGGCATCTGTTCAAACACCAGACCATGGGAGATCAAAAAAGCATCCAAACACACACAAAGAAAAACACCATTACTAATGTTTTGGAGCCGCCACAAAGAACCGCCAGAGTCATTTATTTTCAACTTTTGGATACCGGCTTGTGCTCCCAAGTGACCAAAGTTGAAAAGCGCTCTAAATTTATCGGAATCAAAGGGCCGCATTGTTTGATCGCCCAATCCAGCCCTTTAGTCACAAGTGCATGAGGTGGAACGCGGGGCTGCCCTGATGGCCGTTGCCCTCCGAGTCACCCACAAGTTTCCGGTATCCTACGGATCTCGCCATTCTCCGGTCCCCCTTTTTGAAGGCATCCGCCAACGCCAGAGTCTCTCGAGGACCAGTCAAAATCTGACGATGTTAATTGAAGCGATCACAAAGGCGCGGCGCTGGGAGGTGGGAGGGAAGTCAGAGAGTATCAAAAGCCCTGATTCCCACTGGGCCCTGGGGGCTCCATCAATACCACTGGGCCATCATGACAACCACCGGCTCTTCCTTTTCAAAAGATGACACGTAGACAAGCTCTCCAGCTCCTGTCATGTCTTGGCCTCTCTGAAAACATAGGCCCTTTGTATGTTCTATGGACTTGATTTATTTTGTCATTTTTTTGTGAGAGATTCAGCTGGCTGGCTTCCTGTTTCTACGCGACCATGAGCGGGGAGCATGCCAGACAGGATGTGACAATTTGATACCGTCTCCTCCCCAGCTGCCAGTTGATCCATGTGTGTATTGTCGGGCCACAGAAGCCTTTGACTGCATCCAGCAGTGAAAACGACACAAGATTGGCAGCAGGAAAAAAGCTGCGTCAATCAAACCAGATTACATGCACTCCTGTGTTAAAAAATAATGGTATCTAATTGCAAACCATTAAATGCATTCTTGTGCAGGTGATGGCTTTCTCAAATTCTTTTTCGGCTCCAGTACAGTTTGTTAGTCGAAGTGCAACAAGCCTATGTTGTTCCATGTTAGCAGGATACACCTGGCGTGGTCATGTGTTGCTTTGGATACGTATGGAAAAGTGTGAATAATAAATGGCCACTTACCTGCAGTACATGTTCCTAAGTCCAAGAGGAGCCCAGCGACACAAGCAAGCAGCGTGCGTACAGAATCAATCTGCATCCTTTAAGCCATAAAGAAAATCAAAAATTTTGCAGACATTGCAGATAAATACAATGCATTAAAGACATTAAGTAATAACATAAATAAAACAATAATAGTAATGAAACAAACCTGCAACTATAAGTACATGAAAAAGTAAATGTTTAACTCTTGAGAAGCAAATAAGGCTCATATGAATACAATATAGAAGGTTTAGTTACTACCAAGGGTCAAGGGTAGAGAACACCGAACAAAATATATCTCTGTTAATATACCTGGCACAGCGATGTCGGTTTCAGGGTCACGCTACAGACAGACTCACTGGATGTTGATGAAGGAGGTTGTGAAGTTTCCAGATCAAGCCCAGCAAAGAAAACCAGATGGCGCAAAGAAAACTTTGGTGGGTGGAGAATAAGGAGAATGAGATGGGTGTTGAAGAGGGCGGTGTTTAGCCTCACCCAAGATATGTAAAATGAATTTAACTCATTCATTGTATTTGAAGTATGTATAACAGTGTAGAAACACACAATATACACACACGGTGACAGTACTAGTCACCGTGTGTGTATATTGTGTGTTTCTCCTTACGTTTCACAAATGTGCGTGCTCTATCCTTATATGATAGGGAAATGTGGGTTCTTAGTCATTCTAATATTTGGATTATGTGTTAAGTGTAACTTGTAAAACCACTGTTTATAGATCACATAAAATTGGAATTATGTGAATCCTGTTGCCTGATAGATGATTCTATAACTATGTACAGAATAATGAATTATAAAGCAACAATTGGGTACCATGAAAAAGTGACAAGGGATGTAATTGCATCACTTGTCACATATGCATTGCATATGATCTCTGCAGATTTCCTGGTCAAGTTGAATAAAAGTCACCTACAGGTTATATTATGGGTTTGTATTTGTGAGTACTTTAATATACAGAGAAAGTGTCATTGGAAGATACATTTCCTTTAAGAAGAGCCGTAATGAATTAACGATAATGTGGCAGCTTCTGTTAGTTGAAAACCTTGTTTTCAGAACAATGGCTATCATCACTACCATTTTAAAGAAGAAAAACGCCCTCAGGTATAGAATATGGCATTTTAGATATGTAACTAGATTCCTCATTGACTGACTTAAAGCTATCAATATCTAAAACGCTGAATACAGCATACGCGTTTCAAGTGTAATACAATTCCTTGTCACCTTAAAATTATTAAAACGTGCAATCACTAAGATAAGTCCACATAATAAAGATAAGGCGCGCAATAGTGGCGTCAATGTTTTTCTCAACGCTTTACCGCTGTATGTGATGCAAGTTGAGGCCGATGCGTTGCGCTTTCCATTCTGACCAATCACAAACTGATGCGCTTTGTCAGCGAGGTGGTTCTACGCTCTACAATTGGCTGTGTCCGTTTTTCCAAAGGGGCGTATTTTTCAAGCCATCTTGACAGAATATTTAGCTTCATCCAAGCCATTAACTTGATATCTACAGGATTCTGTTACCCTTGTTTTGACATGCTACAACATTGAAAACGTATAAACCACAGCTATAAAATAATATGGAGTTAATGCGAGTGTCCGAAGTTATAATGGGCGACTGAAATATTGAAGATGACGCTGTCGCCTGTGAAATCACCGGCTAGCTAAGCTAGTGTCGGTGGTAGTCCAACTGGAAGAGCTAGCATGTCCGCCTTGGTTGTAGTTTGTCACTAGCTGACATTTAGCTACGGTACATAGTTTATTCCTCCTGGCACACGCATTGCTTTGGGACAGCACTTGACAAGGTAATTTGCTCTGCTTTACCAATATTTTGGTCGGGTTTGGTAGACATGGCAGTTTCAACGAGAGCTCAATGTGTCCTACTCGACCGCGTAAATGTTATCGCATCAGTAGAAAATCTGTTTGCAATGGTCTAGTATCGCTCACGTCTGTACTAAGCGAAGGCCTTTTTTTCACATTGCTGTGTTGTGTGTACGCAAATACCATGCGGTTTGACATTATGCACGATATGCATTCGCAACCTGTTTGCTATTGCCACAGATAATTAGGCAACTAATCAACTTGCAACATGAGTGTTGTCTCTGTTGTTGTTCGGGGAAAATGGCTGACAAACGTTAAAGCTCGGGTTGGTATTTATTGCCTTTCAACCTAACTACGCACAGCAACAAGGGCAAAAGAGTAGAGAATGCAGGCATATGATTGGCTTCCAAGTAAGGCGAGTATTTTATAGACTACGGATTTGACCAATCCGGAGTATGCTGTGTTGCATGGAGGTAGTACTTTTTAACGTAGACGTTTGTCCAGCTTTGCTCTCTTGACCAATACTTTCTTTCCAAGTGGTTTTATCAAATTACGAAAATAATTGTCACTGTCTTCTCATTGTACTGATGATAATGCAATTATATTCACGTATAATGCGCAATAAACAAAAAATATAATAAAAAGTGATTCATAATGAATTGTTGTATAGTAATTGTTTATATTTGTATATTTGTTTATTATTGTAATCGTAATTACTAAACCATTATAATTAACTAATAATAATAATATATCTTATAATATCCAGCAGTTTTGACAAATATTGCAATATTGTTCATTGGCTTTCTCCAACCTGGGTTTGACATGTCATCAAATCAGCCACCTCCTAATATGCCGAATGTCTGGTTATTCCTGTTGAAACCGATCCCTTCTCCATTACAGGTGTAACCCTGGATGAGGAAGGCGAGGGGAGGGGCATGTGAGACAGCAGTTAACAGGTTCAACATGGGCAGGGGTCGAGGCAGGGGCAGGGGAAGGGGCCGGGGGTCCTCGGGCCAGTTCCGGCCCCCCTCACCGTACCGCCTGCAGCTGTCTCCCTCCAGAGAAACGTTGACCTACGCCCAGGCCCAGAAGATAGTGGAGGTGGACCTGGACGGTCGGCTCCACCGGATCAACATCACAGACCCTCTGCCGGTGATAACGGAGGACGAGATGATGGCCCAGGACCTCTCCGAGTGCAACAGCAACAAGGAGAACAGCGAGCAGACGCAGAGCAAAGCCCGGTCGTGGAGGAAGCCCCCCAACGCCAAAGGCCGGAGGAACGGCAAGAGCGCGTCCCACCGTGCTGACTCGCAGCCGCCCGGGGCCCACGGCGACTCCCATCAGCACTCCTCCGGCCAAATCCCCCTGCCTGAGCCCGTGTTCCGCGTGCTCAGCTCGGTGTGCCCCTCGGACGCGCCCCCGCTGCCCGCCGCCTACTACCACTACACGGAGAAGACCAGCGAGGAGCAGGAGCGCGAGGCGGAGTACGACATGGATGAGGAGGACCTGGCCTGGCTGGAGATGGTCAACCAGAAGCGGGTGTCGGACGGCCACGCCTCGGTGTCGCCCGAGACCTTCGAGCTGCTGATCGACCGGCTGGAGCGGGAGTCGGTGGTGGAGTCGCGGAACCAGGCGCTGTCGCAGAGCGCCGTCGACGAGGACGCCTTCTGCTGCGTCTGCCTGGACGACGAGTGCCTCAACAGCAACGTGATCCTCTTCTGCGACATCTGCAACCTGGCCGTGCACCAGGAGTGCTACGGCGTGCCGTACGTCCCCGAGGGCCAGTGGCTGTGCCGCTGCTGCCTGCAGTCGCCGTCACGGCCCATGGACTGCGTGCTCTGCCCCAACCGCGGCGGCGCCTTCAAGCAGACCAGCGACGGCCGCTGGGCCCACGTGGTCTGCGCCATCTGGATCCCCGAGGTGTGCTTCGCCAACACGGTGTTCCTGGAGCCCGTGGAGGGCATCAAGAACATCCCGCCCGCCCGCTGGAAGCTCACCTGCTACCTGTGCAAGCAGAAGGGCCGCGGGGCCTCCATCCAGTGCCACAAGGCCAACTGCTACAGGGCCTTCCACGTCACCTGCGCGCAGAAGGCCGGCCTGTTCATGAAGATCGACCCGGTGAGGGAGACGGGCGCCAACGGCACCACCTTCACCGTGAAGAAGACGGCCTTCTGCGAGCACCACTCGCCGCTCGGCGCCCGGCCCAACGGGGACGGGGTGGCGGCGGCGGCAGAAGAGC
>OMKQ01016409.1:6310-17336 GCA_900302335.1 Phycis phycis
GGGTGGTGGGGGGCAGGACTGCCCCCCCGGGGCTGGTGCCCTGGCAGGTTCTGCTGGCGGTGGACGATGTGTCCCGGGTGCCCGCGGCCCGGTGGTTCGGGGCTGGAACTTTGCTGTCTGAGCGCTGGGTCCTCACCGCCGCACACGTGCTGCACTCCCAGCGTCGGGACGCTAGCGTGGTTCCCCTGGAGACGGAGCACATCACGGTATCCACCTATCAGGCCATCTGCAGAGCTACAGATGTTTAGACCAGGACCTCCAGACACCAGATCTACAGATGTTTAGACCAGGACTTCCAGACACCAGATCTACAGATGTTTAGACCAGGACCTCTAGACACCAAATCTACAGATGTTTAGACCAGGACCTCCAGACACCAGATCTAAAGATGTTTGGACCAGGACCAGGAGGTGGTTGGTCACCTGTACAGCAGACTATGGGTGTTTTGTTTGGTTTGGTTTGTTTGGTTTCAACACTTCAAAGCGCACCTCCATAGGAAGACACTGGTAGCCCTGGCAGCTGGACAGTTCCAAGGTCTTGCGTTTGGTGACCTTCTCTCTGTCCTCAGGTCTATCTGGGTCTCCACAACATCAGGGACAAGCCTCGCTCCACCAGGCGTTCTGTGGACCAGGTTCTGCTCCATCCAGACTTCCAGCCCCTCAACTACAACAACGACATCGCCCTGCTGAAGCTGGACCGGCCGGTTGACTTCAGCGAGTTGATCCAGCCCGTGTGCCTCCCCACACCTCACGCCCAGGTGAGCACTACAGACCATAATAATATCATTTCCAGTTCTTATAGCAATGGGTTTGCCCCATCATCCCACACAGCAGTCATGTATGGAACTGAGAGAACAGTAGGGTCTAGTGAGTTTACATTATTTACGTGTGGTTTCCAACATTATTCTCTTTCAACTGTAGATGAAAACTGTCAGATACCATTCCAACTTTCACAGAGCTACATAAATAAGTGTCATCAGACATTTTACAAATATAATTGATATACAATACAAATAGCTTAGGGCCCAGTACTGAATGCTCAGCATGATCTAATTATACTTATTGAACTCTATCATCAAGGTCATGCTATCCCTCCAATACAATATCTCCCCAATTGGTTCATTAATAATCCATTATTAATAGTAGTGAATGCTTTCTCTAAGGCCATGAACTGCCCCACAGTACATTCCTTGTTGTCCATTACAGTAGATATCTTTTCTACTGTTCCATCACTACCACAGAGGTGAACTTATTTGCTATGAAGCCATACCGATGGCCACTTGTTGTTTTTTCTATGAAATTATCAAGCCAAGCACAAATAGTTTACGCAAATGTACATCTGGGAAAGGAGAGAAAATGGTCAAGACATTGGGAATAGATGTCTATCTCCATATGATTAAATAGGAATGAGTTTGATTTTCAATTTGCTGGGGAACAGACCTGTTTGGAAGGACTGATTGCAGATGTGTCAATGGTTCCACTATACATTATATGTAATTTAAGCGAAATATTAATTTCAGCCCAATCAATGGACTTTAAATCTTTATTATCAATGTCAAGTATTTCCTTTTCATCAATACCCTAATAAAGATGGAGTTTTTATGAACAACATCTTCATCTACACTGTCCTTATGTTTTGGCTCCAGTCTTTTGCTAAATTGTTTATGACATGACAACAACACAAAATAATCATAAACTTTGCTATACTCACATTTGCATTTACATTTAGGGCATTTAGCAGACGCTTTTGTCCAAAGCAACTTACAATAAGTACAAAGGTAAGCAAGTCACCAGAACAAGATTCACGCACTAAGAGACTCACTAAGAGACACCAGTACCAAAGAACACTTGTGTGTTCAGCACGTTTCCAGTGAAATCCCACCACTGTGTGTTCAGTTGGCTACGATATAGTGCTTATACTGCTTTACAGTATTTTTGAATGGTTTTCAACAGAGTTACTAGTGAATACTGAGAGGTACTAGCATACACTAAGAGGTACTGGTGTATCCTAAAAGGTATTAATGAATACTCAGAGGTACTACTGTACACTAAGAGGTACTAGCATACACTAAGAGGTACTGGTGTATCCTAAAAGGTATTAATGAATACTCAGAGGTACTAGTGTACACTAAGAGGTACTAGTGTACACTAAGAGGTGTATACTGAGTGTGCATCGTATGTGTGCAGGACGACAGGCCGAGCCCACTTCCCAACACCTTGGGGCTGGTCGCAGGCTGGGGCATCTCCTCCCCCTCCAATGACTCCACCAGTCAAACTTTCAACCCCAGCCTGACCTCCAACCCCAACGCGACCTCTGAGATGCTGCAGTACGTGAAGCTGCCGGTGGTTGAGCAGGCAGAGTGTGAGGAGAGCTACGCCTCACGTTCCCTCGCCTACAACATCACCCACAACATGTTCTGCGCTGGCTTTTACACAGGGGGCCATGACACCTGCCTGGGGGACAGTGGGGGGGCGTTTGTTATGCAGGACGAGGAGCAGCAGAGGTGGGCAGTGTTTGGCCTGGTGTCGTGGGGGGGCCCCGAGGACTGTGGGAGCCAGAGGGTGTATGGAGTCTACACCCGAGTCACCAACTACATCACCTGGATACTAACTCACCTGGATACAAGCTCCCCTGATACTAACACACCTGGATACTAACTGACCTGATACTAACACACCTGGATTCTAACTTTTGACTATATTATTATATATTAGCTTAATGTAATAGCTTAGATTTATAGACTTTTTACTGTAGTTTTATATACTGTAAAATAGGCTAGCTTCCTATAATAGCTTAGCTATATATATACATTAGCTTAAGCAAGCTTTATATCGTAGGTCTTGGACAAGGGAGAAAGAGGGATTAGAAAATAAGATATTTAGTACTTGGAAGAGTCAAAGTGTCCAAATTATGTAGCAGCTAAATTAGCGAGCAGCTACTGTGGTGCTGTTCACATTGAAGATTATCTTGAAGACAGTAGATGTTGTTATGCCTACTTGGATATTAAACTACAATTACAACTAAGACAATGTATGCATGCTCTAAGCATTTTTGTACTGAAAGTAAAAACAACTTTTGGAGATAAAAAGCTCTGTGTCTCTGCTTCATCACGTAAATGTTACTTACTTTCCATTGACCATGAGACAAGTTCAAACTTCTGAAGAACCACCAGTAGTTTGTAACATGTTTTTATTCATATGTTTGTACGTATTACTATTGTCACTTGTCACTTCCTGTTGAGTTGTGTAGAGAGTGTTTAGTCCTTAGACCTGGCCCACGGCGGTCAGGCTCTGGTCCTCAGGGCCTGTTCCTTCTCGTGTCTCTCCATGGTGGTGTGGATCCAGGACAGGAAGTTGGCGAGGCGCGTGAAGACGCCGTACTTCCCCTTGGCGGCGCACTGCTCGCCCCAGCTGACCACGCCCAGCAGGAAGCTGGTGCCGCGGTACTCCACCACCAGGGGGCCGCCACTGTCCCCGCTGCAGGCGTCCTGGGCGGCCTCGCGGTAGCCCGCGCAGAACATGTTGTCTGTGATCACCTGCAGAACACAGAACCACCATGAATATTCACATTTTTTGTCACATTGTTAAATCATTATTTCATATTATCATTCATGTTATCCATATCCATATTATTATTGTTGTTACATTATGATATGATTATCCATATTATTCATGTTATCATCATCATTGTTATTACCCTGACTTAAGTCAGGATAAAAACAATGAATTGCTCTGTCTCTTAGTTAGAGAGTCGGCCATCTGAGATGCTGCTTGCTTAAGCCAAGCCTTTGTTTGTCTCAGAGAACACGCCAACGTCCTGGGAACACGTGGGTGTTTGATAAACTGTCGCGTGGATCTAAACCCCTTTAGTAGATGATACAACACAACCAGGTCCGCAGGCCAGGGTTATTCCAGAGGATGATCCAGCCCGCTGGGATGGCCTCCAGAACTACTTCTAACCAACCAGACCCTTCACAACCCAGTACAGCCCTTCAGCCCCAGAGCGGCCCCAGCATCCATCTACCATCTGTCCATCAGGAAAGGAGGGATGAGAGGCAGAGTGATGGAGAGATGAGAGAGGAGAGTGAGAGTGATGGAGAGATGAGAGAGGCAGAGTGATGGAGAGATGAGAGAGGAGAGTGAGAGTGATGGAGAGATGAGAGAGAGTGATGGCCGGATGAGAGGCAGAGTGATGGAGGGATGAGCGAGGAAAGAGAGAGTGATGGCCGGATGAGAGAGGCAGAGTGATGGAGGGATGAGCGAGGAAAGAGAGAGTGATGGAGGGATAAGAGAGGAGACAGAGTGATGGAGGGATGAGAGAGGAGAGACAGAGTGATGGAGGGATGAGAGGCAGAGTGATGGAGGGATGAGAGAGGAGAGACAGAGTGATGGAGGGATGAGAGGCAGAGTGATGGAGGGATGAGAGAGACAGAGAGATGGAGGGATGAGAGAGGAGAGTGATGGAGGGATAAGAGGGGAAACAGAGTGATGGAGGGACGAGAGAGGCAGAGTGATGGAGGGATGAGAGAGACAGAGAGATGGAGGGATGAGAGGAGAGGCAGGGTGATGGAGGGATGAGAGAGACAGAGTGATGGAGGGATGAGAGAGCAGAGACAGCAGGCAACTCACCTGTTCTGTAGAATTCATGCAGGTCTTCTGACTGATCAGCGGGACCACCACCTTCCGGAGGAACCGAGAGGACCGACCAAGGTACTGCATGGCCCCCCACCCCGTCACCACCCCCCTGGTGTCATCCTGCAAACAACACAGCTCCCAGTAAAACCAGTGGACGACTGATGCTGTACTCTGCAGCTCCCAGTAGAATCAGTGGAACTAGTAGGACCAGTACCAGTACCTTGTGCAGGTAGGAGGCCAGCTGGGGGTTCGGTAGGCAGGCTGGGAGGGCAAGGGGCCCCAGCACCACCTGCTGGGCCAGGTAGATGAGAGCCATGTCACTGTCAAAGGTGTAGGAGTGGAAGTGTGGGTGGAGGAACACTTTCTCCACCTGAATCATCTGCTCCCCTGGGTCCAACCGCATCTTATCATAGTCCCCTGCAGACAGACAGGCAGCCAGACAAGGCAGACAGACATGTGGTCAGACAGACAGGCAGTCATATACAGAGACAGACAGACACACGGTCAACCAGACAAGGCAGTCAGAGGGGTGGTCAGACAGGCGGTTAGACAGACAGGTATTCACCTATTGTGATGTAGGCGGCATTCTGTTCGAAGCAGTGAGCAGCAGACACGACCCAGCGATCCGAGACCAAAGTACCACCACAGAACCCGTACCCGTCTTTCCTGTGGAGCAGAACCTACGCACAGGCACCCCCACACACGTTTAACTACACTTGGGAAGGCTTTTCAGTTGTTTTGTGAGAGCCACCATTTCCATTGGAGAGCGGTTGATGACACCAGATGGCGTCTAGTGTCACCAAAATGGTGACACTAGATGATATATTATGATGCTCACTGGCGATCGTCATGGTAGTAAATATTTGGCATATCACAAATATTTTGCTGCAATAAATAGTTTTTCCATAATAGCACATTTCTTAATTATAGTACCATTTAAACATGTTGGCACCAAGGGACTGATGGCCCCGGTCAACACTGCATTACCAATGATAAATGAAAATGCTGAGGTCCCATGGAGCATTCTGCTGTACTTCTAAGGGACTTTGCCGAAACCTGTTCAGCCTACTATCTGGTGAGAAGAGGGTATTGGAAGGAGGATTCTGTAAGGACCGCCCAAAATGTTCTCAGAAGGTACACTGTCAAAGGTTAGTCCTCACAAGTACCTGCCAAGGACTCTCCCCCTGTCTCTCCAGGTACCCTCCGATGATCCGAGCCCGGTCGTCTTCTTCCTCCTCTTCCCAGTAGATCCCATCATGCTTTGATTCCAAGCTGTCTACGGTACCCTCCGTCTCCATGGTTACATTTGTCTCCTTGGTAATGTTGGTTTCCATGGTAATGCTGATGTTCACGGTAACGTCCATCTTCGTGGTAATGTCGGTTTCCATGGTATCATTGCTTTTCACATTAACATCCATCTCCATGGCAATGTCGGCCTCTGTGGTGATGTTGGTCTCTGTGGTGACGTTGGTCTCCGTGGTAACATTGGTCTGTGTGGTAACGTTGGTCTGCGTGGTAACGTTGGTCTGTGTGGTAACGTTGGTCTCCGTGGTAACGTTGGTCTCTGTGTTAACGTTGGTCTCCGTGGTAACGCTGGTGTCTGTGGCGATGTTGTTGTTGGGCAGGTCAGTGTTGAGAGACCTGCTGTAGTAGTAGGGCTGGTTCCGCTTCACTCCACATGGATAGGGGACTGAAACCAGAAGCAGTTGGTCAGTTCAGGTTAGTCCAGGTTAGACCAGTTCATCCAGGTTAACACAGGTTAGTCCAGGTCAGAACGGGTTAGACCAAGTCAGATCATGTTATTCAAAGTCAGACCAGGTCGGTCCAGGTTGGTCAAGTTCAGACCTGTCTTGGAGCAGTGCCGTCCATCAGGGTCTAGCTGGTACCCGGCAGCACAGCCACACTGGACCACCGGCACCCTGTCCTGGATCCGTTCGGTACAGTACTGGAGACATCCACCATTTTTATAGCGACAGTCCATCGCCTCTACAGCACGCACACAGACAGACAGGTAAACAGACTAACACAGGATATGACGCCTTTGTACTGTCATGGTCATGATCTGTCTACCTGTCTGTATGTCTGTATCTGCATTTCTCATTATATGTTTACCTTTCTGTCTACCTCTATATCTATCTGCCTGATTATCTGTCTACCTGTCTCACAGGAGTCTCCTCTGAACTGAGGCAAACAGAGACAGAGGAAGTGTCCTCTGTCCACAACGCAGATCCCTCCATTCAGACAGCGGTTGGCCACACACGGGTTCAGATCTACAACATACAGAAGATATGCATATAGGTCTAGAGCATGTAGAACCACTCACGGGTTCAGATTCACAGGACAATACAGATACACGTAGATCTAGATATAGAATGTATTTCTGTACTCACTTGTGTATCGATACCAGAACTCCATCTGGGAACCAGGAAGCTCAGTTAGACAACAGACAGGAAGACAAGCCGTCATGCTGGGTCTAGGGTAGTACCAGTACTGGGTCTGTCTAGGATAGTGCCAGTACTGGGTCTGGGGTACAGTATCAGAACTAGACCCACTGGGTCTGGGGTACAGTATCAGAACTAGACCCACTGGGTCTGGAGTACAGTATCGGTACTACCGTCTTCTCGTAGCTCTGGAATATCTCGGCGGCCTCCTCCTGGGAGCACGCCTCCTCATAGCATTCCCTCTCCAGGCTGCCAGGCCGGAACTCCTCCAGCATGAAGCTGTTGGCCCGTCTGGAGCGTAGAACCTGCCCTGCAGAACCCTGGTCCAGGAAGACTGGAGAGAACCATCAGAGACACACAGACTAGAGGACCAGAACCTCTATAGAGACTAAAGATAGAGAGACTACTGATAGAGACCAGAGATAGAGAGACTAGAGATAAAGAGACTAAAGATAGACAGACTAGAGATAAAGAGACCAAAGATAGACAGACTAGAGACACATACTAGAGATAGACTACAAACAGAGACCATTGATACACAGTAGATACAGAGTGCAGAGATATAGACTAGATATAGATTTGAGATACAGAGAGTAGAGATACAGTGAATAAAGATACAGATGATGGCGACAATAGAAATATAGATGAGACACACAGAAAGACTATGGATACAAACTAGAGATAAAGGCCACAGACAGACTGTAGATTCAGAGTAGAGATATAGACTACAGCCAAAGAATATAGATCCACACTAGAGATAGACTAGAGATACTATAGATATCAATGAGAGAGATTAGATACAGCGAATAGGCACAGCTATTAGAGCTATAGATATATTACAGATAGAAACTAAAGATATACACGAGAGATACATGGCCTACAGATACGGACTATAGATACATGCTAGAGATATAGGCTAGAGATAGTCAGAGTTATGGAGGTAGTCAGACTTTCACCTTGGGCTTCCATGGCGACCGTAGTCAGGCTGAATACCAGAAACCAAACTTCCCCCCACAACATCCTGGGGGGGAGACACAGCCTATCACCATGGCAACTATTCACAGAACACAGCCCTTCACCACGGCAACAGCGCAGCCTCAAACTCCAGACTTATACAGAATTGTAATCCGTGTCATTGAGGGACCTGAAACTCAATTAGACATGATAGTGTGCAACCTCAGTATTCTACGGTTAGAGCTGCTCAGGGCTGTCACACCAACCATCACAACAATGTGACACTAAACCAAAACTGAATACACGTTTCAATACCACTTTTAGATCTTACCTGTTTCTACTTGCTGTTGGCCGGCGGGAGTCCGGGGCTAAATGTATCTGATGTATTGGTTTAACCAGAGACAATATTGACACACAGACTGTGGCACCAAGGCCAGGACGGACACACACACACACACACACACACACACACACACACACACACACACACACACACACACACACACAGATACTGATACTGTCAGTGAAGCAGACTTTAGGAGAGCATGGAGATTAACGGTATTAAACTTTATTACAGCATGTTGTTATATTTCTGTTCTATTTACATTCCACCAGGGGGCGCATGTACACAGCAGCACGGGAGCAGACGTAACAATTCAAAGGGAGAGAAAAACAATCAGAAAAATAGTTTCAAAACCATGTCGACTGTAGTTTTCCTAGCTCAAGTCAAGAGAGCTGTGGAGGTATGAAGGGTTTTGACAGGTGATGTAGACACAGCTGGAAGCATCAGCCCCCCTGAGTCACCTCACCCATCCTAACACAGGAGAGGAGCCCGCAGGAGAGAGAGAGGTAGAGAGAGCGAGAGATAGCTGGAGAGCGCTAGCGAGAGGTAGCTAGCTAAGGAGAGGTAGAGAGATAGCTAGCTAAAGAGGGAGGTAGAGGTAGCTAGGTAGAGAGAGGGAGAGAGATAGCTAGCTAGAGTGAGAGATAGCTAGAGAGAGAGGTAGAGAGAGATAGCTAGCTAGCTAAACAGAGGTAGAGAGAGAGAGTCTTTATGGCTGTTGCAGAACTCTATCTCCGTCTCCATGACAACACATCCCAGAGTTACAGAAGCTTAGAGTGTAAATAAATACTCGGTTCAAAACCCGGCTGTCATTGTTTCTTGCTGGAAATGGCTCCTTGGCAACAGAGCAGTCAGTCATTAAAGGGTTACTTGGTCCATCCCATAATAACCAGCAGCCCCCGCCCCTGCCCCAGCGGGCCCGTCTCAGCTGGTCGGTCCGAACGTGTGAGGAGAAGGCACTAGCGGAGCACGTGGTTGGTCCTGTCGGGGTCCCGAGCTGGGTCACAGGTCGGAGGTCAGGGTCGGGCATGGGACGCAGCAGAAGAGGGGTGAGGTGACCCTAGACCGGTCAAGGGTTAAACCTTTAGAACATGTCAACATTTCCATGTATCACATCTCAATCCATCTTCAATCATCTTCTACCTGGGGGTCTGAGGTCTACCTGGGGGGTCAGAGGTCTACCTGGGGGGTCTGATGTCTAACTGGTGGGTTCTGAGGTCTACCTGGGGGGTCCTAGACATCGCTGCTGCTCCGGGTCAACTCTCTGATGCCCTGCAGGATCCGCTTCATGTGGCCCACCTTGGTCACTCCCAGATCCTACACACACACACACACACAGTTGGTGAACCATACGGTACTCTCAAAATAAAATAGCTGCCAGGATGGCACGGTTGTCATGGAGATGAGCCTGTAACGAGTCAACGTTTGGATGACGTAGCTCCTTCATGCTCCTCCCTCTATACTCTCTCCTACTCCACCTCCTTCCTACCTTCAGGTCTCTCCTCTCCAGCAGGAGGAGTTCTGCTCCTTGGACATCATGTCTGATGAAGATCTCTTTATACTCTGGCAGGCTGAGCCTCTCCAGCCACGCCCCCACCTCCCGTGTGCCCCACCGCTCCACTGATGTAGCAGGAAGTCACCGCACACCAGAAGTCACCACACAGACAGGAAGTCACCACACACCAGAAGTCACCACACAGACAAGAAGTGGAGCAGACAGGAAAAAGTAGACAGGAAACACCAATAGTGAATGTTAAGCAGCAATCAGGCTAAGTGAAGTCACCACAGACACACAACTTTCACCGCTGATGCATATTTCTATATACATAATTCTATAACGTGCTAGTTCTTCTATAGTGTAATGTAGGGTGTCCTAGTTCTACTACAGACTAGATCTACTCTATCTACGGGTAGAGGGGCAGAGACTATACCTGGTAATGAGAGAGAGAGAGACGGGCAGGCCTCTCGGTTCTTGTTGTATTTCTCCTTCTTGAATTTTGGGACGAGGCGGAACTTAGAACCCAAAGACCTCCTGCTGGAGAACCCTGCTAGAACCTCCTACACACAAACAAACACAAATTATGTGTATCATCATATTACCTTGTGTTCTGAATGTTCTAGTCTCAACCTCATGTTCTGAATGTTCTAGTCCTTACCTCGTGTTCTGAAGGTTCTATGAGGGGGGCTAGCCAGGCAATCTCAGACAGACGGCGGAGCTGCAATCCGACAGAACTCAGAGCAGAGTTCAGCTGGTCCTGCTGATGCTGGTCCAACTGCTGTACGGGGTTGAGAAATATGTTAGAACCACCACTAGAACTATAGCATTCTACACATAGTATCATATTGATACCATGGACTACACATCATATTGTATTGATACCATGGACTACACATAGTATTATATTGATACCATGGACATGTTTCCAGATAAGAGAAGCTCTGTCTCGCTGTGCAGAGCCTTCACGTTGCTGACCATCTGGAGGACAGCTCCACAGCTCAGCGTCTACACAGACAGGTAGACACATAGACAGATGCACACACACACACACACACACACACACACACATATATATATATATATATATATATATATATATATATATATATATATATATAGAGATATATATATAGATATAGATAGAGATAGATGTATA
>OMKQ01016611.1:7192-19801 GCA_900302335.1 Phycis phycis
TATGTTACTTTTTTTTTTTTTTTGGGGGGGGGGGGGGGGGGATATTACTGCTGCTACAGGGAGTGTGTAGGGAGTTAGCGATTGGTGACGCGTATTAAAGGAAACTTTTGCTCCCGAGTTACATTTGGCACTCGATGTGGTGATGAAACTGGACTCATTGTAATGTGCCGACATATCTTTAGGCTGACATTTGGATTAGCGTTCATAGACGCTGTTTAATTCAGGGAGAGTGTTGCATTTTTTTGAGTGAACACTTGAGTGCTCCTGGACTATTAAACATTTCTATTGGGCTAAAACCATATATAAAAAAAAACATCAAACAATATAACAAGGAGTGTTCCAGCAGGCCCAAATGAACCACTGGTAGACCAGTGAGGGAGGAGTGTGTGTGTGATTCAGAGCTGGCCAGCCAAGAGGAATATTCCAGTATATTTTCTGGCTCTCGGCCTGTGTGTGCATTCATTTGGGAAACTGATACGATTCATTTGAGCTGAAACTTAACCTAAGTCGTTCATCGTCTTCAGGCACGGAAGACGATGGTGTTATACCACGCACACTAATACACTTTGTGTACTTGGCATGCGTTATGGGTAGCTACCTTGTGCTCATAGTTGTGGTTGATCTTGGACATTAAAATGAAATGTCAGATCATGACATTGGGAAACAGTGCTGTAATCTATTTGCATACCGCAGTGCAAACTGTTCTTCACACACATGCAAATAAATAACTGCCACGAAGCTAGGTATACAGGGACGTTGCTCCCAGCTGCCACATGGACTAACCAAACTGTCCACTTGGCATGTAGCACCCAGTGTTTAAAGGACTATTACAATGTCTAGTATTACTAACTATTACAATGGGAAATGTGTAAAACACTGAAACTAAAGCAACTCATAGAGCCGTTAAGACAATGATGCACCAATCTATGCAGACATCATGTACGTTGATGGCGAAGGTTGCAGTTACCCAATCAGAAGAAAGCACATGTGATGTGAAACCTCCAACATGACGTTTTTAATCTTCAGTGTTTTAAGGAGCCTCTGAGGACTACATTCGGTACAAAATAGTGTTAACAAAAGGGATCCCATTAGGTTTTCTGTCTTATTAGATCCATAACTTGACTCCTGAACAATAGCATTTTTCATATGAATGCACAGTAAAACAGCATTTCATGGAAAATGTGCAAAAGGTCAAGGGTTAATACGCGTGTCAACTTACGGCCACGCATGTGAGTGCAGTCAGTACTCCAGAGAAGAAGAAGCCTGCTCCTCTATGCTGAGTGGCTTTGGGCCTCCCCAGTGCATCACCATACCTAAGTGGACATACGACATTTTCCCATCATCCAACGCTAGAAGAACAACTCTGCCACTTTGTTGTGAGACACTCTTGATCACGGGAAGGTACCATGCATCTTCCGAGAAACAATGGGTGTACACCATTGTCATAGGGTTTCGGTTTTCCTTATGTTAATATCACCAAAACTGGTTCTCATATTTGGTTTCGGTGATATTAACAAAACAAAAAGGTAAAGGTGAGTGACTGCGGCCATGGCTGGAGAAGTGTTTACAAATCAAACCTTTGGAATGCCAGTAAACTCCGGGATATTTTGGGATTTTCCTGGATCTCCGCTCTCCTCTTTTCCACTGCTGTACAGAACAACTTATCCACTGCATCCCTGAGAGGACATGAAACAAATAACACATTTGTTCAGCAGGTCAACACGGTAGAGAGTAAAACAATGCATGAAAAGCACAAAGGAAGCGGTGACTTCAGTGTATGTCGGCTCGTGAGGAGTTTAAGGGGCATTGTCTGGATGACACACCAGGGACACCTAAACAGTTTGGGTGCAGGTCGACCGGAGGGCAACGCTCACAAGAACGAGAGCAGTGAACCTCAGATGCTGACAAGATACTGTAAGTGTTGTTATCTGGCGTCAGGAGGACGCCCGTCTGACCGTCCCAGGAGAGGGTGTGAAGCCAAGTTAAAGGGGGGGGCTGTCAGGCCGAGTTGTTTTCCCAATACAAGCTGCAAGTCTTGCTTCATACGCATGTTGAGAAGAAAGAATCACGGCCTGCATCACATCATCAACTCTGTTCCTGTGACGTTTGACCATTCACCGCATTTTTCAAAATCAAAGCAAATGGAGAATGCAAACGTCCAACTTTTCAGCACTTTTTTTTTTCTTTTTTACAGAATCGGTGTTGACCAGACTGAGATTGTCACAGCATGCGTGTGAAGCAGTATTCTCCTTTATTAGAAAACAGCCGAGCGTGACAGTCTCCCTTTAATAAACTATTCCTTGGTTAACATAACCTGGAGGAGTCCGGACAATAGTACCTCAGCAGTATGTTCACTTTTGGAAAGCCCAGCCACTTCTCGCGACACTCGGGGCACTCGTTCTTGTGCGAAGACTCCCACCACAGAGCGAGGCAATGGCGGCAGAAGTTATGGCCACAGTTCAAGGTGGTGGGGTTCACCAGGATGTCATAGCAACAGTGACACGAGAATTCACTTTCTGAGATTGTGCTTCTGGCGGTGCTCGACTCAAGGGGAGGAGAGAAGTCCGGAGGGCCATCCCGCGACTCTCCGAGGCCGTAATCAAACGGGTCCGTCTCCATCTGTAGATAGTTCTGCATTTCCGCTCTGGGGAAAGAAAGACAAAAGGGAAAAACGTGAAACACTGGACCAAATACAAGAGGTCAAATGAGGTACAGATATGAGGTCATTGATTAGTTTGGAAGCTAATCTTAAACTGTGTGTTTTGTTCACATAAACAAACAATAGCGAAGGATATCACTTCTTTTCATAGCGTAGGTGAATTTAGCCAAATAAACTGGCCTCCTTGTGTAGCCAGGACAACTTGGAGCTGATCACTCTGAAAACTGTGATCATATGACCACAGCAGAAATCAGGAGGAGCGCAACCCCAACTGACCCGCTCATTATGTGTGTCATGACTGTTGAGTCATTCAGAGTCCTTGTGACACATATCTTCCAGGACTTACGGTGGGTGGGAGAGATCACCTCCACCATCAAAAGGCCCAGCAGAGGATTTTCTTGCAAATGATTGTCCAGTTCTACACGGCCATCGCTGAGTCTATCCTCAACTCATCTATCACAATATGGTTCGCTGCCAAGGACAAAGGCAGACTGCAGCCGATCGTTTGCTCTGCCGAGAAGGTCAGAGGGTGCAACCTTAGGTCTCTCCTGGACCTGTACCACAGGACCAGACCAAACCTAGCTTGAGTCACACCACCTGAACAGTTTCATTCAGTGGGGCATACAAACAAGCCACCTGCCCCTAACTTACTCTGACGTAGCCTTTCTCATAATGTATAGTTCTCAATAACTTAGGTTGCACATATTGTTACTATACATTTTGTTTTGATGCTTCTTAGTCAATATTTGTTTCTATCGTGTTGCTTTGTGTCTTTTATGCAGCCACCCCACGAGGTCACTTTCTGTGTCTGCGCAAACATACTTATCAACAGAAACAATTCGTTCGAACATGCAAATATCGTACACAAATACAAAATTAGACCTGATAAGATAATACATTTGCGCCTACTGTTCACAATCTATGGTACAGTGCAGTCTAAGAGTACTCGAGTAAATCAATGATCCAAGTAGGCTAAGTTAGTAGCCCCGTTTCAAACTCGATGGGTCACAAACAAGGTGCTTGACAGCGTCCAAAACCCCTGACCTGTCACAAACACAAATGGCATTCGGTGGACCTTGTCCAAGTTTAGTTTCACCCAAATCACAAACAAATGTCAAGCTATATTCTTCTACGCCCCATTAGCCCCAATTGGTATAACGGCGTTTTCGAGATCGCAAACTGTGGAGGTTACATTTCGTAAACGTCCACCTGCATTCAATATTGTCTCACAGGCCCAGCTAAGCAATGGGGCAGAAAGACGATATCTCAAAGTAGTTTGTTGGTTAGGAACAGGTCTGATCCACCACCTATAACCAACCTTTGACACACATTTTAAATCGACTCAATCGTACTATCAACAATGTCAAGTTAGCGCAAAATAACACTGCTCGTTCGTGTTCCGGATTTGATCGTGGTTTCCCCTAGTTAATCGTACATTACCTCAGAAGTAGTCTCTGCGAAGGGTCAAACTGTAGAAACACATTTGGCTAATTATCTATGAATCATATTTGGGGGAGAATCTAGCTTGTTGCAGCAACATAAAGAGAACAGTTCCGTCTGACAGTCGCCATGACTGAGAGGAAACCCGACGTAAACTCTGTACGTCACGTAATGTTTGGACTACACGCGCACATGCGTGGTAACCATTGCACATGCGCAGTACGGATTCGGCTGGAGGTACAGATCGAATAGTGACAACTTCTTCCAGCTGTGTTTCACTGCTCTTCCCATGATCATGCTGTTCATATGGTCATGTGCAGTACAAATAGGGATAAAGAAGTATAACTTCAAAAGAAAAACAATGCAATAAATAATAAGCCTATGGTAGACCAGGAAGAGCACATTGCCATTGGTAATATCGCTATATTTAAGCCCATACATAGCAAGTCATAATTCCAAAAATAAATCCAGTATAATTGAATAACAAAATAAAAATGCTATATCCATATATATGTTTTCTCTTCATGTCAAATGTATTCTGTGTTTATCCCAATACCAATGATTCTTTCTCTCAGGTATCAACCGGTCTCCGAGGTGTCAACCATAGCAAGGAGAAGCTCTCACAATGTACATCTACTGTGCTGACTGTGAGCAGCCCTTCTCTAAATCCTCTGTCCTCATTGCAAAGACGCTCCATATGAAGCTTTATGGAATAACTGAACCACCAGGACAGCAGGAAGACCTTCGCACATCCAAGCTGACCGCCCACCACATGCGTGTCGGCGAACGACCATCCGGAATGTGGCAAAATGTTAGGGAGCTCCGTAAACAAACAATTCCAGGGTAGAGACCACGTGTGTACTGAATGTGGGATGGGATTCATGCGGCCGCACCCCCGGAAGGAGCACTATAATAACCAGAGCAGGGGAGGACAAGCAGTACAGTCGTATATGCGGGTATGTATACGCCAGCGGATGCACAACCGCGGGGATGACTCCCTAAACCGGGCGCCGGCAGAGTGCCGTTGAACGCTCACCAGAACACTCTACCAACACATTATTGCGGTGAATGTGACAAAACCTGTGACGATGACAACAACAAACAAACTATGAGTCTTCGGTTATCTTCGGTGACAGAAGACTAGAACGTAGAACAGACGACATGAAAACTTTACGGGTGTACTTCCTTGCTTAAGACATGCCAAAATAGCAAAGAGTCTTTGATAATAAACCAACTAATTGGATAGAATACAATATGATACTTAATGATTGATGATTATTGGTGGAATGAATTTGGAAATATATAGCTCTTTCGTCAATATTGATTTTGTGTGGTATTTTTTTATATCGTTTTGGAGTAATTTTAAACAGCCGGCGATTGTCACTTAGTTTTCCAGGCACGTATTCAGAGATTCCTATTCTCTCACAAAATCGTACCCCACAATCTGGAACAGTAGGTGGCACCAGATCACAACACCCAGCCTTTGCAGGGCGGTAGAGAACGTACAGTATACCAGTAAATTCCCTGTAGGCTACCATTCTTGTCCGTTACCACAAAGTAGACTTTATTTATTGATGTTTAGTACAGACGTACTTCAGGTGGCAAATGAAATTTTTTTCCAGCAGATTAATGTCATGTTTACATCACAGATATGAGTCTTTATTACATTCTAAGTGACATTTAATTGAAATACTTGTAATAATAATAACAATAATAATAATGATAATAATAATAATAATACTATATAATACAAATAAATAATTTTATTTGGGGGCACCTTTCAAGACACCCAAGGACACCTTACGGTGCAGGAGAATATAGTTAAATAGTTAAAACAGCAAGTCATGGCAAAGACATGACATGAATAAAACAAGACGAGACATAGAGTGGGTAGACACGCATGGGAGGGGAGAATAAAACAGTAACACACTGTGTAGATGAGTGGACAGTGGACAGCACACTGAACATTACAGTGAATAGGCCAGTTTGAAGAGGTGAGTTTTGAGGTGGGATTTGAATGCTGTTATGGTTTCAGACTGTCAAATGTACGGGGGCAGGGAGCTCCAGAGCCTGGGAGCAGTGCAGCTGAATGCTCTAGCACCCATGGTGCTGAGGGGTGATGAGGGGGCCAGCAGAAGATGAACGCAGGGAACGAGAAGGGGTGTAGTCCTGGAGAAGGTCAGAAAGATAGGTGGGGGCTAAGTTGTGGAGGGCTTTGAAGGTGAGCATGAGGTTTTTATAGTCAATGCGATATTGAACAGGGAACCAATGTAGTTGAATGAGAATGGGAGTGATGTGGTCGGATTATTTGGTGCGGGTGATGATCCGGGCGGCAGAGTTCCGAATGATTTTGAGCCTGTTCAGCAGTTTGGTTTGAAAACTGCTGAAGAGAGAGAGAAGGCATTGCAGTAGTCAATCCATGATGTGACAAAAGCGTGGACCAAGACTTCAGTGCAAGATTGAGACAGGGATGGGCGGAGTCTAGAATGTTGTGAAAGTGGAAAAAAGCTGTCTGGGTGGTGTTTTTTACGTGAGGTGCAAAGGAAAGGGTGTTATCCAGAGTGACACAGAGGCTCCTGACTTGGCTGGAGAAAGGTACAGGGAAGTCATCGATGATGATGTTTGTGGCTATGGTGGTTTGCACTTTGGAGAGGGTATTTTTTGAGCCAATGATCAGGGCCTCAGTCTTGCTGCCATTGAGCTTCAGAAAGTTCCTGCTCATCCAGCTCCTGATGTCCTGGAGGTAGGTGGTGAAGGAGGTGGGAGGAAGGGCAGTAGTGGGTTTGGTAGAGATATAGACCTGTGTATCATCGGCGTAGCAGTGAAAATGGACACCATGGTGACGGAGGATTGAGCCCAGGGGAAGGAGGTAAATTATGAAAAGGAGAGGACCAAGTACTGACCCCTGGGGGACACCCAGTGGACCAGCAGAACACCTTGACTTGTGGTTCCTCAGTTGGACATACTGTTGTCTGTCAGTGAGGTATGATGAGAACCAAGCAAGTACCACGCCAGTGATCCCAATGTCAGCTAGATGCTCCAGGAGTAGTGGGTGGGAGATGGTAGCAGTGAGGTGGGAGAAGGCAGCAGTGAGGTCAAGGAGGATGAGGATAGTAAGTAATCCAGAGTCAGCTGCACGGAGGAGGTCGTTGGTGATTTTAACCAAGGCTGTTTCAGTACTAGGGCGGAAACCAGATTGGAAGGGTGAGACTGAAGTTGAGCAGCAACCACCATCTCAAGTGCTTTAGAAATTAAGGGAAGTTTGGAGATGGGCCTGTACTGGTTCAGGTCAGTTTGGTTGGCACCAGGTTTTCTGAGGGTGGGTGTAATTGCCGCCATTTTGAGAGTGGGGGGGTACAGTTCGAGAAGTGAGGCAGGATTTAATCATTTTTGTGATCATGGGGGAAATGGATGGGAGACAGGCTTTGACAGGATAGTGAGGAGGGGACGTTGGAGAGGGAGCTGATGAGTCGTTGGCCCGAAGAGACCATTCAAGGTGGGTCCGCTGAGAAAGCACAAGTCGAGACCAACTGGAGGTGGATGGTGTTGATTTTGGTGTCAAAGAATTGCAGAAAAGCAGTGCACAGATCAGTGGAGATATTGAGGGGGAGGATTCTAGGAGGCTGTAGTAGATGGCTGAATGTTGAGAAGAGGGCCCGATGGTTGGCCTTTGCCAGTAATGATAAGGTTGGAATAGTAGGAGGATTTTGCAGCGGAGACGGCGCTTTTGCAGTGGCGTAGATGTTCAGCGTTCAGCGATGTTCAGCGTCGTTTTAAGTTAACGGAGGTCAATTTAACAGTGCGGGGGGCGGGGCACAGTAGACCAGAGAGTGCGAATCTTTATGTTGCTGTCGTGATGTGTATTGAAAGTTCCCACCAGATCCATGGCGCACATATCTTGGTCGTTTGAGAATGTTACGATGGGCAAGCAGAGCTGGAGGGGTCCTGAAGTAGGACCAGAGACAAAGCAGCTCCGTTGCGGAGTATTTCAACCGCAGGGAGGCGCTCGTGACGGTGAAACACAGAGCGATCCAGGTGAAGAGTTTGATAATCCACATGATGGAGAGAAAAGTTTCAAATCAGTGTAGTCCAGCAGGTTGATAGTCCAGGTGATGATGTGGAGGCCACAGATCCAGTTTGGCAGAGGCGGAGGAGTAGAATGTAGACCTAATAGGTTGTAGCCACAAGGCTTCACTCCGAGTTGGCCGGCGGGCAAACACCATGCACTGGGACCGGGTAGGACCCGTGTTGGCTAAAATCCACGGGGATGTCTTGGAACCCAGGAAAGCAGGCAGGTTAGCAGCGGACAACCCCGATCAAGCGTGCTTAGCGAGGCACACCAGATCAGAATATCCAGCCGCACAGTGCACAGGGGAGATCCGACCGTCCCACACAGGTGAGCCCTTTACCGGCGAGGTTAGCTCCAGGCGACCGAGCGTAAACACAGTAGCGCTGAGCACACTGATGCTGTTATGGGGTCACAAAGAGCCAGACCCCATAGGCTAAGCAGTGAATTAAATACAAACAACTAACAACATATCACGGTGGAGGCGCGGCAGCAACTTGCCAGCGGTCTCTCCAAACCGGAAAAGTGTTTGTGTATTCTTGAACAAAATAATAGCA
Source organism: Phycis phycis (assembly GCA_900302335.1). NCBI lineage: Eukaryota > Metazoa > Chordata > Actinopteri > Gadiformes > Phycidae > Phycis > Phycis phycis. The sequence continues at coordinate 15,915 of OMKQ01016611.1, forward strand.
GAACTTTTAAATATGTAAGATTAGGCGATACTAAACGACTGATGTCGCAAGACCTGAAAAGGTCATGCAACTTGAATAGCAGAAGTATATTAAGAAATTGTGTCTTTCTTAACAGTGACAATGAAACATCAAACTGGACTAGTCTGGAAAGTTCAACTAAACTATACTGTGGTCTAAGCACAACCTGAATTGCTACATAATAAAGTGTGAACCCGCAGCTAAATGGCACAGCAAACATAAATCACTATTTGGCAATATACGCTCATGTTCATCATTAATTCGTCTGAATGAAAAGTACATACACACATGTTTAAATTAACAACCACAGATTACACTTCTTTAAACGATTAGTTAATTTAATGTGTGTTTTTATGTTGTTTTTGCTGACCTTTTTTCCAGGGGTTTCTGCTGATGTTCAAAGCCGTTATAGCAAGACGCGTTTAATGCTTTGTATATTTGGCAGGGGGTGTATATTGGGACAAGGGGCAAGGAAATTGTCTCAAGTGAACATGCCCGCAAGCCTACAAGCAAACACTTATCTTACTGTGTACAATACATGAAAGCGTCGTACATACATGAGAGATATTCGCAACAGCAGGGAAATGCCAGGGCTTTTATTTAGAAGGTGAACCGGAAGATGTTATGCTAACGTAAGATAGAGCTATGCTGTCTACCATTCAACGCTTTGCAGTAAACATGTCGGATAGCTGTAAAAACACTAATATATGGTGTAATCATAACAGATAAAAATGAAAAGACACCAGGATATTTCCAATTATTTATGAGTGAACGCATGTCAATCGAGTACTTTCCGTCCAAGGAATATCAATGTTGAGGTTGGTCAAAGCTCTTTTGTCTTGTTAGCTAGTTTTAGCGTTTGTTTTTATGTCAGATTAATTCAACAGCATCCTTAGTTATTCTGCTGTTGTCGTTTCTATTGCCAGTCCCCTTTATCAATGAAGTGCTAATGGTGACAGTGTACTGACGACACAAAATACGAACCCATGAAACCTATTTTTTGACAAGGCAGTGGACAGTTACTGCTGGTCAACGTCATGAATGAGACATTAAGATATAATAATAATAATAATAATAATAATAATAATAATGTTACAGGGGGGCATAGCAAAGGGTGGTCAAGCATGCTTATAGTCATTTAAATGTTCTCGATGTCAAAAGGATAATCAGGGTCTAAAGACATGAGTGATTATGTTGTGCTTTAACTGCTCTGTCTAACAAACCAGACAACAGTATTGCAGATGTCAGATGGAGGTATCTGACTGTAGGTATCTACTTTCTACTCGCCATCTCGCCTCTAACGGTTTATTTCGATTTCTTACTGTCCATCTGTTGGGTATAATAATGAAACTTAAACAGCTATCACTCCTAGATGATCAGACATCCCGTGTAGAAATAGCCCCAGCTACAAGTTGTCACCATGACAATTGGTTCCAGGGAATGGATATATGTTTACATTTAGAATAGAATATTATAGAATTATTATACAGAGCATACATCCATGAGTACATTACATCTACATGTTGTTTATTTTAAGAGCTGTTTCTATCACAACTGTCTGTGGTCATTGTTGCTTTAATCAGGTATGTCTTTGTATTTAGTTATTGTGGAGTAACATGAAATGATCTTGCATAAGGTGCAACATTTGCATTGACAAATACAGTGCATGACATTATCAAACACTATTTGATTTTCATTATTCATTCTAAGCTTTATACATCTCATGTGCCTTCTGGGGCGCCAAGTAGCTCAGTGGAGAGCGGGTGGACAGAGCGGGTCGTCCACTAACCGTAGGGTCGGCGGTTCGATCCCCTTGATCCCCCTCCTCCAACTGTCCACATGTCGAACCCCACAAATGTACTAATTGTAAGTCGCTTTGGACAGAAGCGTCTGCTAAACGCCCCCTTTTCTCACCCCTTTACTGTTTTGATTCTGTTCAGAAGTTCTAATGCAGAAACAATCAAGCCTATTCTTGGCCCATTTTGTGTTTGTGTAACTTCAAATTAGTTTTAAGTTAGTTCCATTGCAATATCATCTTTCAAACGAGTTGAATTATTTTCCACATGTAGGCCTAGTGTATAAGAAGTAGGCCTAATTATTTGACATGGATCCAGTCATACGGTATGTTAACGTGCACTTCTTCGTTGATCACTGAATCAACAGCTTAAAAACCAGTTTGCAGCTTGTAAACACGGTGTGCATTGAAACATGCTCATCACCTGCTCCGTCTTGCGAAGCTTCTGTTCTTTTCTTCACGTTGTCTTTGACAGTAATGATGACTTTCACTGGCTGACCGGCTGTTTATTCACCCCTGGCTGTGCTGTACAAGGTGATTCACCATTTCAACGATGGGCTCAGAGAACCCAGAGGATTTGAGCCCTGTCCTGCTGCTGGTTGAAGAAGATCAGCATGAAATAGGAGGACTAATCAACTCAGACGGGGAAGAGGTGGATTATTCACAGCTAAGTAAGTGCAAGCAGTGTAAGCATTTGCTTTAATGCTAAACCAGTGTACACATGTATTCAACGTCTTCAGAAGCAATGTAGATGGATATAATCAGAGTCAAATCTTTCCAGAGCTAACCAAATGACTGGATGACATTTCAACCTCCGTGCTAATCATCTTACTGCTGTCAAAACTTTGGCTGTACAAAATGCTAAATCATAAAGCACAATTAAGCAGTACCTTCTTATGTTTACTTGAAAAAAAAAAACAACCTCATTATGTTTACTTGACTACTATCGGAATATCTATGAGATATATATCGTATCACATGCCTACCAACAAAAGGGCTATTCAAATAGTACAAACATAAGGCTGATTTGCTGGCCGTTGGTTAGCAGAGCGCATTTTAAGTTGAAGCCTCTGCGTCATTCACGCAGCAGAGCAGGTCGGCGGCGCCTTCACTGACGAGGAGACGCGGACGCTGAGCGCCTTCGATCCTCGCGAAAGCGGCAAGTTCCCGGCCACCGCGCACACCTGCTCGGTGTGCGGCAAGGACTTCCCCTACGCCTCCAAGCTGCAGCGCCACCTGCGGACCCACTCGGGCGAGCGACCCTTCCCGTGCTCCGCGTGCGAGAAGCGGTTCCCCGAGAAGGGCCTGCTGATGATCCATGAGCGGGTGCACACGGGGGAGAAGCCCTTCCCCTGCCCCTTCTGCGAGAAGCGGTTCGCCAGCCAGGGCGAGCTGCGGCTGCACAAGCGCACGCACACGGGCGAGCGCCCGTACCACTGCGCCATCTGCCTCAAGAGCTTCTCCCGCCACTGGCACCTGAAGACGCACCTGGACGCCATGCACTCGGAGGCGGTGGCCGGCTTCACCAGGAAGAAGTTCCCGTGCGCCGAGTGCGAGAAGAGCTGCAACTCCGCGGCGGAGCTACGCGACCACCGGCGCACGCACACCGGCGAGCGGCCGTACCAGTGCTCCTACTGCGACAAGCGCTTCGCCCTGTCCGGCACGCTGGTGCGGCACGAGCGGCTGCACACGGGCATCACGCCGTACCGCTGCTCGGACTGCGGCAAGACGTTCGCCCAGCAGTGGACGCTGACCACGCACATGCGCACCCACACGGGGGAGAAGCCGTACAGCTGCACCCAGTGCGACAAGTCCTTCATCGCGCCGGGGGAGCTGCGGAGGCACACCCGCATCCACACGGGGGAGAAGCCCTACGCCTGCAGCCACTGCGGCAGGCACTTCTCCCTGGCGGGGACGCTGAGGAATCACAAGCGCTCGTGCACTCAGGCCAAAAGCCTGCCCGGCCCCGGTGTCACCAGGGTCACCGCCATCGCCACGCCGACCGCTCAGGCAGAGCTGCTGGACTCCAGTTCTCCGGAGGTAATGCAGTGCTAACATGTGATTCCTTTTCCCT
>OMKQ01016648.1:1919-15530 GCA_900302335.1 Phycis phycis
CGTGTCTCACTGCTTTTTGCGCAGGTGGACGTACAGGACTCCGCTGAGGAGGAGCAGCGGCACGCACACCCAGGCCATGACGAAGCAGTAGCCGAAGTGGCCGGTGCTCAGATCCCTGACGTCATCCAGGATCTCCTTCCGGCGGAACGTGAAGATGAGGCAGGCGGCGAAGGCGGCGAAACCTAGAGGACAGCGCGTTGTGAGTGCAGAGTATTCACCGGGGCTGTTCCTCCACTGGGCTCACTTTGTGTCTCGTGACTGGTTCCCTACATAGTGAACACTGTGCACAAGTGCACTGTTTGGGGCAATACGAACGGGGGGGAATTCGGACACAACGCCACGCCGCGATAGCTCATTTACATATAAGTGCATTTGCACGGACCGGCTATGCATCATGGGACACAGCACACACGAGTGTGCGTCGGTCGAACACTTATTTGATGCTGCATTATGGGTATTGGTGCAAAATATAGGGAATCAGATTTGTACACTTGCGTTACTACCTAAAAAGGACGACACAAAAGGTGTCATCCTATACAAGTTGACCGACTGGAAAGCAACCAGACTGTGAGTCTATCTCTGTCAACTCAGAGAGAGAGAGAAATGGCATCAACGTTGATGTTCTAGAATAGACGATTCAATCGCCTACACATTCACTCGCTTTTGCTCATTCAAAGTACAATAACTGTAATTAATTTATCCTACACAACAAATTATGGAACATATCAACACCATAATCACAGCCTTATAAGTCATTCAGTCCAGTCATAAAAAGGGGAAGAGGAAGCAATCAGAAGAAGTTTAAACAAGTATAACGCATCCCACGATGTTCTTCACAGATTTTTCCAACATGTAGGATTCTGTAGCCAATCATCAGCTGCATGACTACTGACCTGAGAAGGTTTGGCAGAGACCTGTGAGGTAGAAGAGCCCCCCAGTGGACAAAGTAAACAACTGGCCCACAAACACCAGGAAGGATATGGAGGAGAGAACCACTGAGAGCACCATCAAGGCTTGTATTGACTGCAGCCAGTCTGGAAGAGCAGGAAAGCATTGAATATTAAACTACTTTATATGTGTTGAAGGCTGGGTGAAGGCTGCATAGGCATGCATACAGTATGTGACCTCACGTGAAACTATCCATGTAAATATGAACTAACATATTTACATGGATTTACGTGTGCAAACACCCATGCAGATGTACACACATGCATGCACGCTATTAGCGCTCATCCGCGCACACATACACGCGCAAACGTGCGCGCGCGCACACACACACACACACACACACACACACACACAATCTAAACACATGTATGTGAAGAAACACGCACAAAAAAAGCTCTTTACCAATGTCATTAGTAGCACACATCCAACCTGTTGTGTTACCACGAAAACATTTATACCACAGGTCTGTGATTTCAGAATCGTTCCACACCCACCAGGACTACAAGCCAAAGAGAGGAGAGAGAGAGAGAGAGAGAGAGAGAGAGAGAGAGAGAGAGAGAGAAAATTAAACCGTTTGCATATCTGATGTACATTTATCATACATTTCCACTACCCAGTAAATGCCTTTTCTAAATCCTATTTCAAAAAAAAAAAAAAAGGAAGACTGTATACCAACCAGCACGCCAAGTATGCGGATGTTCTACACTTCTTAGTCAAGTATCTTTCTTTGTTAAACAATTAAACTACCTGTTTAATCATCATTAGCAATTAACAACTAGAAAATGTAATTCCACGCGACGAATTACTTGTGCATGGGAATGCCCGTAATCATTGAGATAAGGTTCAGTCGTTCATCTCCCCTTAATTGCACACATTTGGTGTGAAGAAGAATAATATGACGAAAAGCGATATCTAGACTGTGCATCCCTATGCACAATAATAATGAAACCATGCGCTAACCACAACAGTATTGCGCACGGCGTATACCTGAGTCTGTTGTGCTGGTGGCTGCAGTACTCACCTTCTCCAGGGTGGCGATGAGGAGCAGGGCCAATGTGACCAGATGCATCACGGTGACAGACAGCAGGAGCAGGACCATGATGGCTTACGGGAGCACCTTCTGATTCTGTGCACACAAACATACACGCGCACACACGCACACACAGAAACAAAGACACGCAGACACACACACGTACACACACGCACATACATTGTGATGTTAATAAAGACTGTGCATGTGATACACATTCACAAATGAACTTACCCCAGCTCTTTAGGGTTCCACAGCACACTTACAAAACTAATCGAGCCGCTTTGCGGATTACATTCGTAAAACTGTTCTTTCATGACCGCAGACTATACCGAAAATGCGCGGGTCTATAAATCGTATCGAGCAGGTCCAAATAGTTGCGCGGTGACTCATTTCATCCCTACCACCTCGGCAGTTTGCACATGCACGTTAAACACATGCCCCCTCCCCCACACACACACACACACACACACACACACCCTCTTGTGGCCCCCTCCCCATCTCTCCCGCGCATCGCTCTTTGTAAGGGTCTGCAGCGCGGCGACTATCTCCGTCCATCTATCATGCGTGTTTGACTGGGGAATTCCTCTCTAACCCTATCTGCAGAGCTCCGGCAGAAACACACAGACCAATCATCCACCACCAGATCCTGTGCTCTCTGTATAAACAAGGATGTCGTTTGATGATGATGAAGCCTTTTTGCTATGGTCAGACGGAGTTGAGACTGGCAAACTGTCGCACTACAAGTATAGGCTAGGCTGGACTATACGTGTAATCAACATTAAATTTGATTACACCATGGCAATTCACTCTGGAAAAAATTGCTCTGAAAGTGGCATAGCAGCAAGAATGAAGGAGGTTTGTAACTACAGGGGTCAATTTCCTTAATCCTATTTCTTTCCATTGGATATGGCCAACGAAAATGTCCTGAAAGTACTCTACCCGGGATGAACTAATAAGACTTCTTCACTTACCAAAGATTGTTAACATAATCTACACTACGTTTCTTCTTTTTACATGGAACAATGTATCGTCTCCTTGTTGAATACTAGTTTTACTGAGAATCCTGCTGATCTAGTATACATCTTCAACATACAACCATACACCTTAGCTACCCTTTTCTCTCTATCTGTCTGACTTAAGCTTTTTGCTCATAAAATGTGTTTAGCAAGTAATTCTGAAATCCAACTCAAGTAAAAGTGATGTACTCAAGTGAACGTTGACATTTTTATCGCAACTTTAGCCTCAATGATGGCCACCTTATTACACTGCCTGTGGTCCCGCCTATCAGTCCAAGGGACTCTTTGTTTACAAAGATAATACACAACCAAAAGACACACACACACACACATGCAGGGGTGGGTGTGTTCTGTGTCCTGGCACATGGTTGTCCAGGCTATTCTCCCATGGGCCAACGGCCGCTACCCACGGCTCTCTTGAGATTAATGACAGCTTTAGACAGGCATGTATCTGGTTACCCATATGCTCTACATATGGCTTATATAATAGGCCCCTGGTGGAACAGCCAGAGCCAGAGCAGTGTCCACATGAACATCATTCTTTACTTTGAGTTTCTCAATCAAACGCTTGTTTAAAAAAAAGAAAAAATTTATGAACTTTTTCAATTGTTTTACTTTTTACAGTTAAAATATTGGAAAGTGCGACATGGAGGCGTGTTTTTATTGGTACAAAATAACTGTCCGACAATGAAATATGTGAGAGAAAGTCCTTACCCTGACAATTTTTTTTCTTGAAGTGCTGTGTAGGCCTACCAAAGTTAGCAGTAGGACTCCTGCTTAACGGTGGAGATTCATCTGCCGCTGGCCGTGGCTGGTCTTCACGTTCTCCTCCTCCTCCTCTCTGTGGTCACTACTCTCTCTCTCTCTCTCCTCACACTCTCTCCTCTCTGTCTTTCTCTCCCTCTCTCTCCCTCTCTGTCTCTCTCTCACTCTCTATCTACCCAAAGTGCAGAGGAGCAGGCTAGGAATGCAGGGTGGCTTATAGGAGGAGTCCTCAACACCCATTTCCTCTCCACTCACCCAACCCTCCCCCTAACTTTGAGGTTCACAACTTACTATAAACCCCCAAATAGTTTTACTCACCAACTGAATACGGTGAAGGTAAAGATACCACAGCACTGAACACTGAAACCACACGTTTTAAGATCACTGCTGATTGTTTAGAAAAGTTTGCTGAAAGTTTAGACTCTCTTTGACAGTGGTGCAGAGCGTGTTTACAGTCACAGATGGATGCCACAGATCTTATTACTGCAGCAGCATAGTGTGGCTAAAACGGGGTGTGCTGTATAGGTGTGCTGATGTTGACCTGTGTCTGGTCAACCGAAGAACATCCAACTTGAGCTCATTGGACTGAAGCAGTTAAGTTAATAGCTGAACACTAAAGAACTTTCTTACTTTCAAAACTCTGGGACCTTCAAACACACTCAGTAGTTAACTTTTGAGTAATGATTGATTTTGCTTTTCAGTTTTTGTTTTCAACAGTGTCTTGTTTTATTGCCTATATAGTCCCACCACCACCATTGAACACCCAAAAATCTATTATTTTAGGGCATTTAGCAGACACTTTTGTCCAAAGCGACTTACAATCAGTACAATTATCATATATTTGTGGGGTTCAGGGTCTTCCTCACAGACACTTCGCCAACCCTCTGGTTAGTGGACGACCCGCTCTATACAGAACTTCTAACAACAAATAAATGAATGATGCAGTCTTATACAATCTTGAAAGTGTCATTCTTTCCCAGTAACTCGAAGATGTGAGCAGCATTCACTGAACAAAATGTCAAAGGGAACTTGCACAATCGAGCTTGGAAAGATGTCTGCAAGTGTGCGTTTGTGTGTGCATGCATGTGTGCGTGTGTGCGTGCCTGCTCGTGTGCGTGCACGTGCATGCATGTGTGTGCGTGTGTTGATGTTCAGAAGGTTTGTGTAAATGTCAAGGGGAGCAATTTCCAAGGGGTTGCCTTTTAAGTCGCAAACGGAGAGGCTGGTCTTATCCAAACATTTGGGAGGCTAAGCTAAGCTACAGCTGGCAAATCTTTCGGACTTCCAGCGTTATGGAAACTTCCGATACCAGGGTACTACACAACAGTTTTCCCCAAATGCACAAACAGGTTTCAACTCTGTAAACAATACATGAATATAGATCTACCCATAACTTATGTTCTCCGTGTCAGAACATAGTAGCCTAACATGAAGTTTATAGCACTATGTTACACAGAGGGCTAGAGAAAAAATACCTCAACCTCCCCTGCTTTGCTTTAAAAACCACCTGAATAGGTCTCCGTGCTTATCTTATTTTTAGACTAGTGCAGCCCTAATAACAAGTGGAATATTATCCTAATGAGTGCACATATGCCAATGGATCTGACAATATATCTACAATGACATTTCCCAAGAATAACATTCTACAGACGTTTCAAGGTACACACTTGATGTGCATTTTGAGAGTCAAGGCTTGAGAAAAGACTAAAAGTTTGAAACCGGAAACACTTGAAACTTAAATGATAGCACTCCCGTGGCCGACCTTATTTGATGTTAGAAACGCGAAAACGGTCCTACAGCATGTAAACAGAAACGTCGACGTACAGCCTCCGAGTCATCTCTAATGTAGGACTCCGTCTGTACAGGGGCATTGGTTTGCGTTTCACTCGTGGAGGGCTGGGTTTGCCAAGTGCTATTTAAACCCATCCCCGATATACAAAATAGCGTGACCGTTTGATCCCACTCTGTCGGTTGGCAAAAATGCTCCATTATTTGGGACAGCACGAAGTGCTGCGTCACTTGAACAAGCAGTTTGAGAACGTCGACACTGAAACAAACCAGCGACGTAGCACGCGCGGTCGGCTGCCCACGCCGGCGCAGAGCGACGCTGTTTGGCTTCAAAAAGCGATAGCGTCGCCAACAAGTGTTCGGGCTATCACGATCAAGCCACACTGAAGAGCAAACGATGGTAAACTAAGTTGTTTTTTTATCGTATTGCGTGATACATATGATACATATTATACATAATAATGTTGTTTTAGCCAGATGAAAAAAAAGAAGCTTCCGAGTCTATAGTTATTTTACCAAAAAGACAGCTGCACTTGAGTCTAACAACATCCATTCGCAGCATTTCCACAAAAAGAAACAGTTGTCCGTGTCTTTTCTCCGTCGGCTGACCACAGTGGCATTTTCTCCAGTTGTTTGGTGAATTTCCTACCAAACAGAATGTGAAGATGATTAAAATGAACGCACGTTTACATGATAATTATCTGACAACAGGGAGCCACAGTTAAAGTTGGCTTATAGTTGCTTAATTTGTCATCTTAAAATATAAAAGGAAAAGGTGTTTTTCTTTCATTTCAACATTCATATGTCGCATAATTTAAACTAAACGTACACTCCCTGGTGGCAGCTCCAGGAAACGCTGGAGCAGCTTGCAGGCTGGCTCCAGTTGCAGGGACTCGAACCCGGGGCTTCAGCACAGGACCAGCTGTGCTTCCTGTGGCAGGCACTCCAGCAGAGAGAGAGAAGGCTGGTTGTCATGACTACTGAGAAGGACGCTCTGTGCCTGCTCCATGCAAAGGAGATGGCTGAAGTAAGTTGTGTCTGTCTGTGTGTATTTTTTAAAACAATGTAATTGTTCATGTATGTCTCCCTTTATGTCTCAGTTTATGCACATACCCTTTATTGATGTTATCAATAAAGGAGAAGGCCTACTACTGGCGACTTCTACCTTATACACCTGGGCATAACCTGCATTGGATTGTCTATTATTCTCTTGGATGCTATTTGACATCACTTGTTTCATGTTCTCTTTATAGGTACACAAGTCTCTGGCACATATCCTTGACCACACAGAGCAGAAAATACATTTGACAGAGGAGGTTCAAGTGGAGAACGACCAGCTCAAACAGCATCTGCAGCAACTAGTATCTGTGCAAGGTGAGAGAAGTTAAGCCTCAGTCATTTAAACCCAACGACTATGAAATCAACCCCAAACATACACAGAGCAGACTGGCCCACATGTTCCAGGTAAATGTACTCCATCTCTTCACAAAGTCACACACTTGAAACTCAGGAAGTGAGCAATCCTCCTCCTCCTCCTCCTCCTCCTTCTCCTCCTCCTCCTCGTCATCACCCCCCCCTCCCCATCCAGACATCCACATCAGTGAGACGGCTGAACTCCTGCGTCAGCAGGGCCTGGCCGACCTGATCCCCAGCAGCCCTGGTGAGCAGCTGGCCTACCTGCTGGCTGAGAGGGCCTTCCTCCTGCAGCAGAGAGAGGGCTCGCGGGGCCGCACCACACCAGCCCACCAGTTGGTGCCGCATGCCCAGAGCCTGAAGCAGGTTTCAGATCAGGTGTGTGTGATCAGTGAGAGGCTCCTTTGCTGCTTGAATGGCTCTTAGCAAGTGCTATGAGAACAACCTGCAGCACTTTCTGATAATAGTACTGCAAAAAAAATGTATTCATATGAGTGCTCTATTGCAACAAAAAATAACAAGTAATTACTTACTAATGATTCGTAAGTAATTACTTGTTATTTTTTGTCATTTAGCCGTCTACCCACAAAAATGATTAGTAACTAATCATTTTTATAATTTTTTTTTATGAGTAACTAATCATTTTTATGGGTAGATACTGGGAATACGTTATTTGTCAAAATAGATCATTTGAAAAAAATATAATTTGATTCATAGCATAGACTGCTACTACTACTACTTCTATATTTATTTCTGCAGTGTGTTTGATGGAAACAATACTCACAATAAAAAAATTTTTTCTGAAACATCTTTGTTCTCCAGTCTCCCCACATGGGGGCAGCACAGAACAATCATAGTCCATGGCTGAGGTTGTTTGGAAATGGCAAATCCGCCCTGAGTGAAAACAAGTTAATTCCTATATGTACCTTAACCTGATCCTAACCCTTTCTTGAATCTGCACCCAAAAAAATAACAACTGGGTTCAATCCCGTGTCCACATTCTACCTGCATACAATATTCAGCCTATTGTGATTGACCTGTATCGGAATTCACTTCTCTCAAAGTCGCTTTAGATGAAATCTGCTAAATTTGCCATTAGCACTAATTTGGCACATGAATTTGTTCATACCAGGCAGCGATGTTGGTGTGTGGGAATGCAGAGCTTTTGGGCATGTCTTCCCTTCTATGTCTACCTCCATGCTAACCGTTGCTCTGACATCTAACCTAGTGAAGAACGCGCCCGTAAACACACAGAGATTTCCAGAAGCGGACTTTTACTGGTGCATGCACAAACACGCTTGTCTCTGGTCTGCGAGGTGGAGGGCAGCCTGCGGTCCGCCCGGCAGCTCAGTGCGGAGGAGAAGTGTGCGCGCCTGAAAAGGGACCTGGAGGAGGGCTCTCGCCGGCTGGCCGTGTCCCACACCGAGAACCGGCGGCTTGTGGAAGAGCTGGAGTGTGCCCGTCTGACCCTGGGCGCCTACGGTGAGAGGAAATGCGCGGAATCTCTGTAGCACATTGTTCAGAGGTAACCGATTGCGGTTGGCACGCATGTCATCTAATGCTGTTGGTTGAATGTACAAATTGAGGAGGAGAAGGGAGTCGTGGTCGGAGACAGACGGGTGTTTTCGGTTTCCAGGACGACCGTCCGTCTCTAACCGCGGGACGCGCCCCAAACTGCCTTCCGCCACAGACAAATATGGACTCAACAGTCCAGAGCACTGCTGCCATTTTTCTGCACCCCAGTTCCTATGTTTTTGTGCATAATTGAGTCGCTTGGCCTTGTTTCCATGTCAGAGACATAGATTTTAGGCTGCAACTCTTCCATGAAGACTTCTCCGGACAGTAGATGGGTGTACCTGGGTCCCACTGGTTTCTGCCAGTTCTGAGCTGACTGAGCTGGTTCTGAGCTGGTACGGCAGGGAAATAAGATTTGATAAGACTAAGTTTCCTTGACCGACCACTGTGTCTACGATCCTCAACGTTGCCCGTTTCTTTGTGCTTCTTCAAAAGAGCTTGAACAGCACATCTTGAAACCCCAGTCTGCTTTGAAATCTTTGTCTCGGTGAGACCTTGCTGATGCAGTGTAACTACCTTGTGTCTTGTTGCTGTGCTCAGTCTTGCCATGGTGTATGAACTATACCATGCTTGGTTACATATATTTGATTGATCAGAATTGTCAGCAGCCGGCAGCTGCGGTCAGTCAAGGAAGATGCGACCATGCGGCACAACCTCACCTTGGTAGCAGAGTTTGGCTGTTCCTCACCCAGTTTTAAGCCCCCTACACAACTCTTTCTGCTTTAGTTAAGGACATTAGCACCTGTTTGGTATAATTGGTTGATCATACACCTGACTGTTATCCAACAAAATCCCTGACTTTGTGCAAGTGTGCCTATAAGAAATGATGGTTGTTTGAAGGCAAAGGGTGGTTGTGTGTGTGTGTGGTGTGTGTGCACGTGTGTGTGGTGTATGTGCACATGTGCGTGCACACGCACGTGTATGTTTGTGATACAGAAAGTCTGTGGTGTCACATTGTCTGTAAAGGAAATGCAATATTGATTGCACATCAGAGGAGCATACTAGTGATACTAACATAAGTGTATGAATCATAAATATAAGTAGTATTCACAAATATGATTGAATGTGATGTGATGATTTGTTAACATAGCGTCTTGTCTCCAAGATGTTGGTGTCACCACGTGTAAAGTTCCACCAGGGAAATATTGTAAGTCACAGGAGGGGTTCATGGAAATAAAGGGGTTTTGAATATTCTAATTTGTATTTTAAATGAATGTATTTGCCTTGGAAATGATTTGGGTTGGTTATTGTATATACGTATAATATAATTTTTACGATGAAAATTAATATGGTTTGCTTAGTTGCTTCACCTGCCTCATGTTTAAATCCAGGGTCAATGGTTAATTCCTGTCTAAGTTCATGGTTTTTGATTTTAGGTTCAGTAGGTTGATGGCAGGCTCAGGGTAACGTACCCGTGATCCTTGTGATCGCTATCAATGATGTATTGATTACATGCCAACTCAGCTTTGCTTGACGTGCCGGTGTGCCCGTAGAAATGGTTGAGCTGCGAGAGTCCGCGGAACTAAAGGATGGACTGGAGCACGCAGCCAAGCCACAGTCCGTACCCAGAGTGCAGGGTGTGAGTCAGGGTGTGAACTGTACACATTACATGGCAAGGTAGGACACAATGAGTGGGGACACCCACTCATTTGTTTACTACTGTTTTATTTTACTCTTCCTCATATTTCAGAGGATGGGTGTTATTGAAGTATTGCAGGCATTGTTTCATATTTTCTACAACTACAAATACCGACAAATACAACAAATACCAAGTGATGCAACGCAGCAGTGTGTGTGTGTGTGTGTGTGTGTGCGCGTGTGCGTGTGGAGGACAGGGGCCGTGTGGACGAGTGACTAAATGTGGTGCTCATACTTCTGGGTTGGTAGGTGTTCCTGTACTACACAAGATCTCCTCATATTGGACTTTAGTTAGAATGTTTGTGCATTACAGACGCACACAACTTAGAAGCCTATGTACACCCTGTTTACACAAGATATAAAAATCCTACACTGTTTGAATAGGTTTGTACACAAAGGGGATGAAAGTGCCCACGACTGGCTCAGCCTGTTTTATGTCTCAGTCTGTTTTATGCAGCAGCAATACAACCGTTGGATACAGATTTTAGGTGTGCACAATCACAGAGATCGGGGGGGCACATCAACGGGCAGTGTGCTTTGGGTGATGTCACAAATCCATTCTGACAAATGAATAGCCAATTCACAGCGGTGCCATCGTAGGACAAACAAATGTGTAACTCAAAGCGTGTGTACTCTTTGTGCACCAGGGTTGCACCTGTGTTATTGTGAAGGGCTAATGGCACGCACACCACCTGGTGAGCTACCTGGGCACCTCTGTTCTGAGGTAGTTCTGATGAACCCCGTCTGCATCTCCGTTACTGCCCGTGAAGACGTAGAAAACATCCCCCCTTTGCATCACAATATGCTCACTAAAGTTTTCCAAGTTCGATTTGATGTTTGTTTCATCAATTTAACAAACAGTGTACATGCTGTATGTATATATAGAGTAAGCAATGACCTGTAGCTCCACTGAGGTCCAATGTGGCTCAGTTGCTTTCCCCCCTTGTGCGCTGTGCTTGCAGGGGTTCCTAGATGAGCAGGGCTTGAAGCGACAGCTGCTGGGCAGTAAGAACGAGATCTGTGACCTCCTCCGAAGCCTCGACGGAGAGAAGAGGTATTGTGTGGTTTTTTTTACAGTACGTTTCATTGCATGTTTTTTTGCATGACTCTAATCTTTCTTTGCGTTGTTTTCACGGATCTCTTCAGCAAGTGCCATAAGTTACAACTAAAATATGACGACAGGCTGCATCGAGCCCACCAGAAACTAGATGCTGAAACCAAGTGGAGGAACCGTCGGATCGAGTCCCTTGAGCAAGGGCTTTCCTTGAGTAACTATTCACTACTAAAGGTGAACAGTCACTTCGTCCCTCGCATGACCGGCGACACTGTTGTCCTGCTATGGGAGGTTCGCCTGGCCTCTCGTCAATGTTGACTCTTGTTTGTGATTTTCCAGAATAAAGAGTTTATTGTGACCATCATGGCTGCGAATGAGAAGCTGATGCTTGAAAAGAGGCAGTTGTTGGAGCAGCTTGACAGGGAAGAGCTGAAGAAGGGCCGCACGGTCGCATCTCCCTTGACTGACCGCAGGTGCCGGCTGCTGACAATTCCCATCAATCAAATATATGTAACCAATCATGGTAGTTCCTTCGCTACAAGTATTGTGCCCTTTGAAAGAATGCCGTTTGCCTTTAGCGCAACTCTTTTTTTGATATGGTTGTTGATTTTTTTTTTCTAGAGTTGATTTCCTTGAGCGGGAAAGCTTGAAACTGGACCACCGAACACTGCAGATGTGTTATAAGGTGGGTGCTCTTGAGCACATCCTGAGGAACAGGGCACACCTGAACGTCTACGTAAGGGGCTCTCTTGCTGATGATGCTAAGGGCATGCTTGTTTTATTTCCATAGTTGTGTATTTGCCATGCATGCTATATCAAATAAATTATTATCATTCCCCGAATACGTTTTTGTCGAGCCTCTTTCACTCAAGGTTTCTGTTTGTGGTTCATCAGGAGAAAATGTGTCAGCGTCAGAATGGACATGAATGTCCATCTATATCACTCAATACAAGGTAGGCATTACATGACCATTATCCGTTTAACACTTATTTCAGGAAACACTTATTTCTTATTTTATCAGGAAAATTATCTTCAAAGTCAAGTTCCTGGTTGCCTGGTTGCCTGGTTGTTGTCCAACTGATCTGACACACACACGCACACACACACACACACAAATGGAAGCGTAAACTCTTATTTGTGTTTGCAGTGGGGTTTCACGTCAAGCCACTGAGAATATCCAATGCAGTGACGACGAGCAGACAGAGGTGACTTGCTACCCTGACTCTCCTCTCAGTCGGGCCCAGCCTAGGCCTCCAGAGACCGGCTACATGAACCGAGCCACTGGGGGCAGCTGCTCCAAGCGACCAGCCATCTCACGGTCCTTATGCAGCTCTGCAGATGTTCATATGGTGTAACAACTCCACTACACCACACCGCTGTATTGATATATTGGTAATATATTAATTTCGAGTAAAATGGCCAACCTGTGAAACAGGTTTATCAAGTCTTTTTATTTCCTGCTCTGTTCCAGATTTGGAGTTAGATTTGGAGAGCCTATGTGCAAACAGACACACTGGCGTGTCTGTTTGTATGTAGGCTCACATACACGCTAGTGTTTACAATGAATAATCCCTTATAGTTATACTGACTATTAATAACCTCTCCTGGTTTGCATGATCGTTGTCCCGTTTACCCCTTTTGTGTCATGGTCTTTATCGTCATGTTTTGGTTGGTTTCCCCTGCGTTTCCCCTGTGTCCTGTTTTCCCTCTTTCCCTCTTTCCCTCCTCTTGCCCCATTGAGTTCACCTGTGCCTTGTTCCCTCACCTGTCCTGTGTTTGCACTTAGTTTTTTGTGTATTTAAGTGTTGTCTTCTGTTGAGTCCTTGTTCGAGTCTTGTCGTTGTAGATGTTAGTCGTCGTTGTGGCTGCAACTACTCTCTGCGTTTGGGTCCACCTCCACCGCTAACCGTGACATTTTGTTTTAGTGATATGAGTCAATGCAGTATATTTAAGTACTTTTCGACAAGCCAGCTGAGTTATATTACGTCAAAGAAGCCGTCACATTGCCTAAAACCGAGTGATAAAGATAGTGCTACTGTGACCGCCAGCCAGACTAGCCGAGCTAACATTGAGCTAACTGAGCAATTCGACCAACTTCGCACAAGGCTGCTTTCAGAGCTCACTCAGGCTATCCACGCGGTTATAAAGAAAGAGCTACATATAGCATTGTCTCCTCTCAACTTGACTCTGAGTGAAGTAAGATCCCTGTACGCATGACACGAAGAACGGATCAGTGGAATTGAAACTACTCTCGACCAAAGTGAGCAGAGGCTTGCTCAGGTTGAAGCTAAGCTTAACACGATTCTGACCGAAAATGCCTGGTTGAAGGAGAAAGTTGATGATCTGGAAAATCGCTCAGGCAGGCTCAACTTACACCACCC
>OMKQ01016880.1:2775-28172 GCA_900302335.1 Phycis phycis
ACACACACACACACACACACACACACGGCGACCCCCCAGCGTAGGACTCATGGCTGCCATAACTTTGCTGATACACAGGTCTGGCAAAGTACCGCTGCCTCCCTCTGCACTTCCTTTCAGCTCCCAATGCAGACCGAAAGAATAAACATACAAACAAACAAATATCCACTATTTTCGGCCCCTCTCCCTCCTGGGCACACACACCCCAGGGGTCCACCCAGCCGCTTGGAGGGGAGCATGGAGAACTATTCAGTACACGGCTGTATCATAGACACACAGCGAGTGACAGACGTTGTTATGAACACCCTCCCACACCCCCTTGATGCGTATTCCTGGAATGTAGAGTCGCCGCGGTGACCAGACTGACAAACAGCGAGCAGGGTGGGTGGGAAATACTGATGCCCTGCGCCCCTGGGAGGAGGTGAGGGATCACACCTCCACCTCTACGGGGAGAGGTTCAACCCCAATCACAAACAAACAACAGATTCATGACACGAGGATTATAAGAAGACAGACGGCTATCAAAGGCAACATGCATACATAGAAGTCAGGGTATGTGACATGGGACTTACCTTAAGTGATAGATTGTGCCCTAGCTGATCAAACATACAACCCAGACTGACATGCTCTATTGCTCACATATTAACAGACGAGATGGCTTTTACACACACACACACACACACACACCCCACACACAAACACACACACACACACACACACACACACACACACACACACACACACACACACACCCCACACACAAACACACACACACACACACATACACACACACACAAACACACACAGGGTTGAATTTAATCAGTGTGCTGCCCATTTCTGGCCACAGATCGATGGTGAGAGGGGCTGACTGGTGTGGGCAGATCTATGTTAGGATAACTAATAGCCCTTCATCTATCAAACATGGCGACAGAGTGGATACTGACGCAGCTGCATATATATTGGTTATAGTTATTACAACTGACGACTAAATACAATGCAAGTGTTCAATATCCAATAATCTGTATTGGATAGTCATTATCATCATCATCATCAAGATCACCATCATCATCGTCAAAATGTTTGAAATAATCAATAATTAATAGTTATAAAGTATAAAATATAATAATAATAAATAAGTTATAGAGGTAGGTTTTCCCCATATAACATGAACATAATATCACAGAAATTACTATTTGCATATTTTAGGTGCCGAGGGTCTTCTAAAAAACCCGATGTCTTCCAGCCTCTATCCTCTGGAGGTGAACATAACCAGCCTTGTTTGTCCTTGCTGTTTGAGAAGATGTCAATTGTATACAATCAACATTGGAGCACATACGATTCAATTGTAGCACTACAATTGCTGCACTCTGCCTCTGTGTTTTGTGCAATTTTTTTCTTCCACTGTGTTGATTGTTTATTGTTATTGTCTATTGTTTACTGTCACGCACCAACCACCAAGTGAAATTATTTGGATGTGCAAACTTACTTGGAAATAAACATTTCTGACTGCTGACATGTATCAACAACAAAGAAAGACATGTTCTAGGTAGCCAACAACACAAACACTAGAAAAACAACAAAGTACACAACTCAGCCAATGAGATGTTCCTAGGGAAGATGGGTCTTTAGATGTGTGTTCTGGGTGATAACAAGCAGCCCAGCTGACCTACTACAAAACATGAACACAGAGGCCCTTCCTTGCCTACTCCAATAATCAACCCTGACTTGGCAGACGCTTTGATGACCGCCATCCGCCACAGAGATTGGATGTCATTAGTTTGAGTCTGATCTGTTTCCTACTCACCACCCCGACCCTCGGGTCAAGTCAATACCATAGCAGCACACTGAAGGTGAGCTACTATCATAGTGTCTGTCCGCACCATAAGCAGCCACCTGATGAAGAATGGGTTTTGTAGGGGTGTACACAAGAAGCATGCACACAGACACACCCTTTGCCCCGCATGTGACTTCAAGGCACAAGTTCCTTCAATAACCTCTCCTCCATCGACAACCTGACTTCAATTAACACATAATATACAGAAAGCATTATTTATATTGCAATATTTCTATCTGGATACAGCTCATCAGTTCATTTTAGGGTGTGGAACAACAAACAATTTTGCGTGGCCACAATTTGATATTGATAACAACTAATGTTGATGTAGAGGCCGAGAACAATCCAACCAAAAAAAACCCCTAATATTACCAGTCCCATATGACACCCACATCCTGCGACCGGAAGCCTACTAAAAAAAGGACCATCACAGTAAACCCAGCAACCCATTCCTCAAATTGCTTTGCTCCTTTCCAGGACTATGGTCTCCATCTCCCCCACAGTCCTAAAGAACTGTAAATACAGTACAGACGATTACCATGGCTTCCAATCCAAATGTTACTGGGCTAATCGGCAATAGTAACTACAAACTAAAAACAGACAAAGGGAATTGGTCGACCGATCCATCCGTCCATCTACCCTCATAGAAGAAGAAGAAGAAGACGGGCATTTTGCAGACGCTCTTATCCAAAGCACCTTCAAATCAATACATTGGTGGGGTTCGACATGTGGCAGTGGGCATCAAGCTGCCAACCCTCCGGTTAGTGGACAACCCGCTCTACCCACTGAGCTATGCTGCTGTCATGCCTGCTGTCAATCCATCACCTCTCCATCCATGCCGTGTCAAGCCACGAAAGTCAGTAACAGTAACAGATGAATACTTTGTTAGCTTGACATATGTTCATTGGTTAGCTACATGTTCCGTGTGTTACATATTTCCAATCCCAGCATAATTAAACAACAGGAAGGACCAGGTAGAAAGATGTCTGAATTCACCACAAACGAAGGGATGAGTGCGAGGGGAGGAAGAGTGAGGTGAGGTCAGGCGGTGCGTTAGAATGATGAAGGATGATGAAGGATGACTCTAGCAGGGCTGACGTTGCACTCCACAGGAACCTCAAAGGCAGAGGGCTGGGTGGTAGGTAGAGTTGGGGGGGGCCTGCCCGATTTAGAGCAAAACAGCTGGTCTGCAACCTCGCTACGCACACATCTGCCAACTCATGGTGGGCGAGTGAGGTTCACACTCTCTCTCGTTCTCTGATCTCCATCTATTGCTGCCGTCCTTACATAGCCTTCACTTTAGATGAAGATATTCCTTAAGTCCATAAATATGTATAGCTGTTTTGTTTATGGATACTCATAATATACAAATGTAGCACTTGACCATACAAGTCACCATTGTATTTCACATATCATCTGTCATCATATCATCAAGTCAAAAGATAACTAATAGGCTAATTATATTTCAGCATTTAGGAGATTCTTTAAAAGCAAATTGCAGCGGACAACCAGGTAGGTTAGTGGTTTTTGGCTGACGGTTGAAATAAATCCAGGACCATTCGGCCTAAAGTCGAACACCCTATAGTCACTACTATAATATCCTCCACTAGTTACAATTAGGGCTATGTAATTGTATACAGCCCCATGAGGTTTGTCCAGATTGAAACAAAGTTGACTCACCCTTACATAACACTTTTAACTTGTAATGTAATTTAGAAACGTATTGCTTGCAAACTACTTAAAAAGTAGTGTACTTGCACTCCCTGACACCTCGGGGGCAAAGGCAATATCATGCTGTTATTGTGCCTCTGCGGGGGAAATGCAGCAGTGCTATAGGTATGACAGCAACGGTTACAACGAGGGGTAGCGCGGTGTGAGTCACCACGAAGAGCAATGCCGCAGCTTTTGGCGATCTCACCTGTGGGTTTAACGTGTAATCATTCTGCTGGGCCCTCGGGGAGCTCTGGAGATTAAAACGGACCCGAGGTCCACTGGCGGCTGGCTGGCTCGCAAGCCGGTGGCTGTCTGTGTAGACCGCAGGGAGAGGGCCGTCGAGTCGGAAGTGAAGTAATCACACCTCCACAGCGTGTCGCTGAGCGGACTCTCGACGGCCCTGCACCTCAAGGTGACGACCCGGAGACATCGTCCGTGACGGAGACCGCACCGTCGAGGGGCTCCGGGAGCATTTTGGGCGAGGCAACTTTGAGGTTGTGTGTTATGAAAAAGGTATGCATATTAATGTGTCAAAACACTTGCTGTTCTCATTCTAATATTGTAACTAGGCTAAACCCATTTGATTATTTTGCATCTAACCATAGACTATATTTCTTGAAGACATCCAACAAACTACTTCTCCTAATCAAAAAACACAATTACACGGTTGTACCGAGCATATCACTAAAGGACGAGGGCTAAATAATATAAAATGCTATTACATTCCCTAGTGGTATAAACTGGAACTGTCGGGCTCGTATACAATAAAAAGGTCAGCGTTTCTATAAACGATTTATCAGATCCCTAATAACAGTTATCAATTCAACCTGCTAGGCTATGGATAAAGACGATGCCGGCAATGTGAATATCCAATTTATTTCTCATTTCCCCATGAAGACATCAGTCTTGAAAAACACCTTTCTGCATTGGGAGAGAAAATAATGGCCTTATTTTATGATCTAATATTAGGCATCAACCAGAAGACAAAATAATATATACTTAGAATATATGCATGTATCATGTGTATTTATATTGCATACATATTTATACCATATGTATATGGGTAGGGTAATGGGTCATCCCATTCCTAACATTGTAATTGAAAGTTCTCACTTTACAAAACAAGTCACACATTTCATTTACGTTTACATTTAGGGCATTTAGCAGACGCTTTTATCCAAAGTGACTTACAAAGAGTACATTTGTCATTAGAAGGCGAAACATTTCATTGCTGCTAATACAGTACGAAGTTACCAGAACAAGTTTCAAGCATTTCAAGTGCTAGATTAACCATTGCTAGTGTATTTCACATACAAAATAAAACACAATCCAGTTTAATATATCCTCTTTGTTTTATTAAAACAACAAACATCAAGTGTTAGGCTGAAGAAAGAGCAGACCAGCACGTAAGCCAAGAAAGAGTTTCATTATGACAGCAGACTAAAAGCCCACAGTAGCTGCTTTTAATTTTGAACTCATCAGCAAGTGAACCGCTAGGAGGACGATGCCAGTGTGCATTGTGAGAGCGTTACATTTATAAAAACAATCCTAAATACAAAAAGAGTCAAATACATTGGCCCTACACCACCGTCACCATCACAAGAGGTCCGCAATCGAGTTAGCCAGTTACAAGCTTTAAATTCATTGTACGTGCTGATGCCGTTACTGTTGCTATCGGGGACACTGCCTTTGTGAACTTGTGAGACATTGCTTCATACATATACTGAGTAATATAATTCTGAGTAACCCAGATATGAAAACAAAACAGAACAAATGTGATACAAGACAGGCCTAGGATCGTTAAAACAGCACTGGAGGGTCACGCGTTCATGGGACAAATTCACTCTAGTGACATTGAGTATAGTGCGCAGGAATGACATGAATGCTTTCATACAATGCTGAAACTGGTGTACATTGCTACTGTATGGTCTCTTCCCCTTTTGAGACATGAAATATTATACCTAGATTATTCAGATGAAAAGTTCTTGAAGTACAGCATGTCTTTTTTTATATATTATCTGTAAAATAAGAGCCCTGAATCATCATCATTCTCGCATGGTTGAGTCAATGAAAGGAATCCGTTGCAAAATACAAAGGGTTCATTGCTTTTGGCTAATACTCAAGTCACAAGTGCGTGGAATATGCTAAAGTGAGGGCCGCCTGCATGGGCCCCTTCTGAATGGTGCATCAGGAAAACACAGCAGACACCATTGAACTGTCGAAGCAGTGTTAAGTTTGGTTTTTGTTCAGGGAACGAGGGATTTCATCCGTTGTCTTTGGCGTACATTTAAAGCAGGCGTTTTCTGTTCATCCATGTGGCGGTTCTCCATTTTGTGTTGGCTTGCATGGCGCCGTACGCAAGTTCATCTCCACTAGACGCCTTGCGTCTCCATCCTTCTCACACACACTCAAACACATTGGGTAACCAGCCTCAGCAAAGAGGACTAAAAGAATACAAAAATATATATGACCAATTAACAGTATAAGAAATGAATAGCCAGTGTGAGGAATCCTATAAGTGATTCATAAAGGGAGAATGAATGTTGATATGTGATGGTGATGGTGAGGGGTAGGTCAGTGGCATCACATGGCTACAGAACCTTTGTTTCTGCATTCATACTCTGTTCATACTCTGTTCATACTCTGTTCATACTCTGTTCATACTCTGTTCATACTCGCCCGTCCAGCCTGCAGTGTCCGTCCTCGTTAAGACCACCGGTATTAAATAATGATGTTATATGTTAACATTGTTAACAGAACCGCAAACACACACACGTGTATATATATAGAGAGAGATATAGATATATACATATCTATATCTCTATGTATATAAAGAATACAATCTAATCTGAGCACCATCCACTGAATGGTGACAGCTTGTGGCTGTTCTCCGAGCATCCTGGGGGCTGGCTTGGCAGTGGTCTAACACTTGTGCTTCATGGCAAGCTGCAGAGACAGAGAGAGGCACGCGGAGAGACAGAGGAAGAGAGCCAGAGGTCGGTGGGAGAGAAAGATGGGGACAGGCCAGAGGCGAGGCGGTTAAATTAGGTAACAGCTTCCTACAGTAGCAGCAACGTATATTCAAACATCCAGCAGGAAATGCAAGTCAGCACAAAACCCCAGAATGTGCTTGGAAATCCTGTGATAGATTACATTTTTTAGTGGTGTTTGCCTGATACTTCTCACAAATAATACAAATAAAAGTGCAGCACCCAGTGTCATTTTGCAGACACATCACAGACACACACGCAAACATACAAGTGCGACTGTGCTGTAATGTAGTTCAGAGAATGACCAAGTGGGGGCAACAGAGCAGCACTAGAGGATGTTTGGCTTTTGGAGAGACAACCCAATGGGAAGTGGGACAGTGAGGCAGTGTGCTACTGTTTGGAACCAACAACTTATCATTTTGATTAATTATTTTTTTAAGATGGAGATATGCAAAGCATTTGGGAAAAAAACAATAAAGCACAAAGCCATACATCAAGGATTTTATTAGTTAACAAGTCATGAGAAAAGAGGACTCGGATGTGATTTAGTAAATTAATTAATTAATAATTAATTAATACTTGTGAATCCAAACAAAAGAGTGACAGTAAGCTAAAGCTAATTAGCTCATTAACCCACACTATGACCAGGGCAGTATGAGCGTAAAAGTGATTATTCACAGTAGATTTTACAGTTCTTCTCATCAGGCCTCAATGATGCTGACTTTCCTGTGAATGCTATTGATGAAAAGTAATATTCTGACGCCCAAATCAATTAAGGAACAGTGTATTGCAGTGTAGTGAGCGACAGGATAGTGTCATGGTTAGGGTTTTCTATTCCTAATCGAAAGGTACTGGGTTCCATCCATAAGCAATATGCCTAACCCCTACCTGCTCTCTAATGGCATTCATCTGAATTCACTGTCAGTCACTTTGAAAGACAGTCTGATTAATTAAGACTGTCTGATTAATTTCTAATGAATGGTAAATGTGATGTGTGCCAACCATCACCCACATGCCCTAAATGGACCATTTAAAACCAAGTCAATAAAAGGTGCCCAAAGACAGCCTTGTGAAAACAGCCCTAGAATCCTGTGTGTGAGATGGCACCTGCTATCTACTGTGTCTTATATAAGGTGAAGACTGCACTGCAGGGCTACAGCCAGCCGGTCTGAGTGGTCTAGTGTGAGACCCAGCATGGTGTTGCTGGGAGATACATGGTAGCCTGAGCCTCTTGGGTCTACTTGGTCTTGGCCACAGATCACAGATCACAGATCATCGACTCAAGATCTGTGACCTAAAGGATGGTGTATGATAATGATAAGACGACAGATTTTAGAGTCACAAATGGGACTAACATGGACCTACATAAATACGGCAAAATATATATAGTGATTGTGAGTGATGTGATATGTGATGTGATTGGTTGACAGCAAATTCCATAATCAACAAATGTGAAGCATGGATTAAAACAGTCAACAATATAATACAGCTATTTATTGAACAGCTTTTTGAGAAATGCTGACATATGGGAAACCAGAAGGAAGATTACAGCCCCAGAGGAGTGCCAGATATTTCCCCTTCATTTATTTTGTTTTGTAAAAAAGTACAAGAGTAAATGATGCTAATAACCTTGTTAAGTAGCATGACAATAGGGAGAGAGAGAATAATGATGTGAGTGGAGGAGACAGAAGCCCTTATTGCCTGCCACAAGTCCAAAGAAAACTATAAATGCAATCTGATTGTCTTCTAATGGCCTATTAGTATGTCTTACACCATTCTATGATGATAACATTTTATTTTATTTGGTTGTATTCAATTACAATTGAATATAACAATGACATTTGAATAAAGTTGCTTTGGATAAAAGTTTTTGCTAAATGACTAATAAATTCTATAAACGTAAATGTAATTCTCAGGGAGAATTGCGTTTGAAAGAACATGTCTGTATCTCAGTTAAGATCCCACAGTAATACAGACGCTACATGCTGGATTTGAACAAAACTAAAATAGGGGGTCCCTCCCTGATGTCTGTCTCTCACTAATGCCACCGTGAGGGTCTTACCTTGTGAGCCGTGACGGCAAACTGCTCGGAGCTGTTCATCATGTCGGCGGTCTTGTCTTCAGCGCGACCCAGACGCTCACCGCGCTCGTTCAGGGCCTGGCTGGCCTTCTGGACAGCACTGGTCACGCTGCCGGCCGCCGTGTGCAGTATGCTGTTACCTGAGGACAGGGAGACACGTACGGGTCTGAGCTGAGGCAGGGAGTGGAGAAAAACAGGACCAAAGAAGAGGAAAACCCCAGAAAAATATTGGTGGGGGAACTAAAACTATAACATTGTTGTTTATGTAAGTGGTTCAATCTGTGACCCAAAGCATCGGTGTAATACTTGAAAGCACACCAAAGTGGAGCAATACAAGGACAACACGACAAACCACCAAATGGGGTTTAAAAAAAAAAAAAACTACTTTCTGTGCAAAGAGAGAATAGAAGAGAAACTCACATTCCTCTTACCAGGCACAAAGTAATTCAATGTTTCTATTTCAAGCACCATCGAGGCCCTCTCAACGTCCTGCAGTGGACAATTCTCAAACTGAAAATCCTGTGCAACCGATCGCACCAAAACGTGCTGTTCTCTGATTGGAAAATGACCAACCCACTACCTGCTCTTTAAGGACATGTGAATAAACTTCACCTCGAGTCGCATTAGAAGCGCCGGACAGTCCTGTGGACAGGTTTACTTTAACAGACAGACAGACAGACAGACATACTTTAATAATCCTCGAGGGAAATTGCCTAACAAGCCATTCACTAAAGCACTTCAGTTAGTGTGCCCAAATGCTGTGCCCAATGGACTAAAACTATACTTTCACTTTCTGCTGGCACTTTCCAGGGTGGTATAATCCATCACCTTGGGGAACACTATGTAGATGCAAGGGGAAACAACTACATTGATTTGGAACTTGTGTAGTCCATTGTTATTTGAGAATTGCCTCCCGTAAAATGCCCGACCAGACAATGGGGGGACTTTTTCTTTGCAGTGCCACTTATTAAGAGTACCTATTCTTTTCTGAAACAAAAACTGCCACTACTAGGGCTGTGTGAGAGAGATCCAATTGTACAACAACAACAATGTCACAATGGTCATTATATTAAAAAATATATACGTATTCATATTAACAACTACTGGTCCCAACCATGCACTTAAGATAAGCAAATGTATTGTGTAGCAAAGGTCTATGTCTGACTTAAAACTATCTCAGGAAAATAACAATTGAGACACTGGGGGCAATACCAAAGATTTATAAAGGGGTTATTTCTTACTGGACAGTATATCTGTGCTGATAAATGAGTTGGAGGGAGCTGTTGAGGACAGAGAGTACAAGGCTAGAAGGGACTAAGTGTATTATTAAGACAAGGCTGGCCCTATTGCTTTGTGCTTCCCCCACAGGAGCTGTGCAGTATAGTATATATTCCTATACTACACTGCACAGCTCTGCTGCAGTGGGCTTCACGTTACCGCTCACAAGCAGACGGCGAGGACAGCTGGTGTTCATTCAGAACGAAGTGAACTTGAAACATACACACAGGTACACACTATAGGTACTGTACACGGAAACGATACCCACACGGTG
Organism: Phycis phycis; assembly: GCA_900302335.1. NCBI lineage: Eukaryota > Metazoa > Chordata > Actinopteri > Gadiformes > Phycidae > Phycis > Phycis phycis. Next base: position 12,945 of record OMKQ01016880.1, read on the forward strand.
ACAACGTGACAACGGTGACAACGGTGTTTCTCCCCCTACATTGAGATTCCCTTGGGGTGACGATACAAACAGGCTGCCTGTTTCTGCAGGTTCCAATCAACCACCGCTCAGGGAAAGTTAAATTGCTCGTTTTTAATTTAACTTTTTCCAACTGACAGGGGGAAATTGGATGGAAGGATGTGTCTTTAGGAGGCTTTAGGTTTTTACAGTAATTCATGACAGGTGTCCATGCATGGAGTCTTTGTTATTAAACACACCTCAGTGGTTCTTCATTACTACTCTCTGCTGTAACGCCAGCCAGCATATACATACGATGTTGGATTTCCTCCTGCAAACCACCTTGTAACATCTGTTGTTACCCAACACGCCTCACCACTTTTCCGACTTAGAATGTAAAGCCTTGCAGAGAAGGATGTAGGAAGGAAGACCTCTTCACCTTCAGACACTGCTCTCTTAATCCTCTCCGGCTGAGCAGCCAGCAAGTATAATATCGGCAATCCCATTCCCCAACCCACACAAACCCAGCCTGCACCAGCCCCCAGCACACACAACCCTCAGCCTTCTGTGAGCTTCCCAATAACGGATTATCTCCACCATTTTTGATTCATCTACCCTGCCCATCCACTCTCCTCCCTGGCTGATTCTTGGCGGTGAGGCAGAGTACATCATATTCACCTGATACTGAGGGTTCCAGTATCGAGAGCTGAAGAAAAGTAATTCTCCATATTCATGTTGTCATTGTCAGACAAACGCAGGTGTTACATTTGTCAGGAGTTCATGTTACTTTCACTTATGTTCAGGGGTGGGAGGGATATATGCACAGACTTTATTTTTGAGTGATATATAGGTTATATTGTGTGAGAAATAACATTTTCTATGAATAAAAACTATACATATTATAACATATAAATAATAGATTTTATTCAATAAATGTGTTTCAGTTTGAAATCTCATGGTTTCATAGACAATAATACTTATAAGACGGCGTCAAAATAACCCCATTTTCACATACATACTGCATATTCACACACAGAGACAGAGACAGAAACAGAGCGAGAGGGAGAGGGAGAGGGAGAGAGAGAGAGAGCGAGAGAGAGAGACACGCACCCTTCTCTTTTAGGGCACAAAAACATGGCCCTCCTTTTTCAACTGCTGTAACCTTTCACTGTAGTCACTGCATCACTAGCAAACAATGCTTACGCTAGGAGATATACTGTATGTACATGCTAATAGGGGGGAAGAGTACGAGGGAACATTGTGTCCTAAACATAACACAGAGCCACATACAACAGCTAAACTGCTACTAGGTATTCATGTATACTCCTCTCAGAGGGAATTTGTTCGGCTGATAAATGTCAGCATGCCGTAATACATTAACATTACATTAACCACTATAATCTTCAACATAAATGCCTGGACCGAGCAAAGCCTGGTGTGGGGTCACTCCAAACAGGAGCGCTGTGGTAATTCTCCTTAAGCTAACACTCCCTCCCTCTCCACAACTCAAATTGCATGTTTGCCCTGAGAGTGAATCTGTAAAATATGACCTTTTGATAACTAAATCCCTTATCCTGGATTCCAATTCCTCTCCTGATGCATGTAAAACTACTGGTCTTGAGAATGCCAAGAATGTACACAAAATAGACTGTATATGTAAAGACTGGTCCAAGTCCAAGTTCATGGTTTATTTCTAAACACAGGTAATCAGGATGTATCCAAGGATAGCTTGACTTGTGGGGAAGGTTTGGTGGTGTAACAAACTGAGTTTACATGGTTAGTAAGAATGTAATGTATGCTTCTTTATGAGACACTCCTGTCTTACCTTGCCTTAGTAGATGCCCATGGTGGACAACCAACTCTTTCCTCATCTTGCTCAAAAAGACCCTGCAACGAACAACTACATCCTGGTTCTCTGTCATGAGAAAATATGCAAAGTCAAAAGGTTTTTACTTAAATTAACACATTTTAAGTGTCTCTCGAAATGAGTGCCAAACAGTTACTTTTTAATTGAAATTCCACTGTCAAAATGAGAACACGATGATGTTAAAGCACTTCAATCCAAAAGTTGTGTTACAGTTTAGTTTAGTCCAATCAAATTACTAGTGTAGATTATTGTTAGATCAAAATGGTGGTTTTCTTTCCATGAATAAATATGACTTCCCATCCACAAAAAAAAAACTCAACCGCTATCATCCATACAACAAAATAAATTGTGCATGCGTGACACATATGTTTCTAGCCTTTCTGGCATCTTAAGCTAGAGCTCCAAAGTGGCCCCGCAGGTGGTGCCGTAGGCAACCTCCTAGGTGACCTATGCCTAGAAAAGATTTTATCTATTCATTGAACAGTCATATGTTTTTTTTTCAATGCAGGGGCTGTAACCTGATAAAACTGACAAAAACATTTTTCGATGTGCAATTAATAAAACTAAGCGGACTTTAAAAGCTTCCTTGAAAACGTTTTGAGGTTCTGGAGAGTGACTGGGAATCAGGGCATGGCAAAGTGCCCTGATAACAAGGCAAATGCCAACTTAGTCTGGCAATACTTCCTTTAATTATCAACCAATTACATGCCTCACAGACAACTAAAATGTATGCCATACTTATGTACTTCTGAAACGTTGATGCCATGCCTTGCTGTGCATCACTGATCAGGAACCTAAGGCAGTTGTAAATGATATGTCTCACAAAGAATGGCTCTACAAATACACCAAATCACACAATGAATCCCAGAGTAGTAAGCAATGGTATTGACAGACACACAGACACACACACACACATACCTTTAACAGGGTACACCAAAATGTGCTAAGAAGAAGCTCAATAGACCTCTAAAATATGTTCCACCACACACAGTACCACGGTGTGTGGTGGAACATACTGCTGGCACTGCAAATTCAGCTGCACAGTGTCTTGCCTTGCTGTCCAAAGCAAGAGTAAAGCTAACCACTAGACATTGTCGTCACCAGTGACAATGCCTTCCCAACACTGTGATGACCCCAGCACCAAAAAGACTCTCGAAATCGAGAGTGTTTTCGATTTCGAAATCGAAATCGAAAACACACAGCAATTGGTTCATTGTTTCACTGTATGTTTGCACAATTGTTGATGCTCAGGCTATTGGCTGTAATGTGTTGATGCAACCAATACAATGTGAGAGTTTGACGTACGAGATGATGGGCTGTCTGGCTGGTTGATCATATTGCCTTCATTCCTCTGGTCAGACATGTGGTCCTTCAGGTACATACTGCATAAGCCAGTATCACATTGGTGTCTCAGTTTACACAACAGCTAATTAAGTTGACTCTCCTTGGGAAACAAACACTTTAATTGTCGCTGGTAACATGCACAATCTCTGGACATTCAACTTCCTCCCCAGAGGGTGAACTATTGTCTATCTTGTGGTGTATGACCTATCTTTTCCTATGCTCTCTTCTTCTATCCCTATGATGACATCAGACAAATACGCATAAAGCAACACACCATGGGTAAAAGCTATATCTATCTTTGTGTTCCTCAGAAGGTCCACACCCATTGACGGTCTCTGTAGAGAAGAGTCCACCACAGTTATGGTCCCACACCTGAGCAGCTTGATGTGTGTTGTTTTGCACTGGTGTGAGACTTAAACTGGAATGGACAGACTGGGGATGGCCTCCTCTCCACTCCTTGTCTTGTCACAACCCGGATGGAGAGAGTCACGTGTTCGCTTACATTATAAAATTGCTGAAATTCCTCCATGTCGACTGTCTTCCCCTTAGCTATATACACATTACAAGGCCTCCTATGTGGATATAACATGTGAATGTCATTCTGTTACCTTTCAAAGAGTGGTAAAAAAAAATTATTATGTATCTCTGAACAATAGCAACAAGGAAGTATTTTGTCTATGGAAAGAATTGTTGTCTTATGTAACGCATCTTATAACTGCCCATGAACTTGTGTGATGCCTGTCAGCCAGGCTGAGCACTACAATGGGATAATATTATGTAAAACAAAGGCCTGTAGGCGTTGGGTGTGATGCTACATCTGCTCCCCACATGAATTCCTGCTGTGCAGACACACTGCTTCACCTCACACCATGACATCACCCCCACACACACACACACACACGCACACATACAGTACAACCAAAGTATCACAACAACCAAGACACATTATTTAAAGACAGACACACACACAGACGCGGCATAACAACCCCCATATACAATGCATGCAAAGACTCATGGCCTCAAACGCACACATGCACGCACACGCTGTACAACCAACACACACCTAACCTCTGCTTGTAGAATGGGGTAGAATGGGAAGGGTTGTTATGTTTGGGTAAGGTTGGGGTAGTAGAGGTTGAGTACGTGTTTCCATAAATAACTCCATGAATAAAACAGCAGGCCCAGTGCAGTTCAAAGACGTGCTGGTAAACAGATCGATACTTGATTATCCCGTGCAGAATTCCACAGCCCTGACAGTCTACTGGGCCACAAGAGAGAGTAAATTGTCAACTCTTGCGAAAACAATCTCTACATCATCTCCCAACAGATAGCATAAACACATGTGCACACACACACACAGATCACATTAAATCAACAACATGCAAATTCTATTCATTTAAAAATGTTAGGAAAATTATGATTAGGATTATGATTATGATTATGATTATTATTAACCCTTGTTTACATATGGGAATGGCAGGACTTGCGACATTCCCCCACAACACAGCAAATTACAACAGTAGCAGTGTGTCTACCTGCTCTGACGATAGTAGTAATATAGTAAGTAAACAATGTCTTTGACACTGCACACTCATTAGTACAATTAGTTGGTTGGTCGGAGCTACTAGTTTGTAAGTCAATTATGGGCTGAATCATAATTGACAAACAATAGATGGGCCGTGGGTCTGTACAGAAGGGCAAAATATGTGCGCATCTGCGTCCCAGATTCTGAGCATAGTTATTAAATGACTCTGGTGGTGTTATTTATTTGAAGCTGATGTGACATACATTAAATATACGCAAACCTAAACTAGTGTGTGATAAATGACCGGGACAATGTAGCAGGACAGATGAAGCAGGCATTGTCCTGATGGTGCAGTCACACTTGTGGAAAGGTGCATGTGACTAGGCCTGTAGCGTAGAGACCAATGGCGTTCCCATGGCGGTTATTCCACACAGAAAATCTAGCGGTTGCGAACAGCGCTCAGACGTCGAGGCGCGACACTGCTGCTTGCGGCGGCAGGCGATACGTACCTCCCATCAGCTTGGCCTGACAGTTGAGGAACTCGGGTTTCCTGGTGGGCGTGTAGCGCTGACAGGTGTGATGGAGGATCTGGACGAAGGTGCACTTCTCTCCCGCCGAGCTGGCGGCCCACTGGTCGAAGGCGTTGTCGAACGTCAAGTCAAACTCAGGACAGTCCTGGGAAAACCCGCGCACGCAAGTAGGCCATGAGTCAAGCTTGAGAAATGGTGTGATGGGTGGGGACAAGTTACTATTCCTCGTTGAGTCATTGAGCATTTCGCACTTTCATTTTACGGTGAATGAATTGTTTTAGATAAAATGTCATTAATGCGCAGTTTAGGGTATCTTGCTCGAGGATACAGACTGTGGACATCAAACCCAGAACCTTTGGGCTCGGAGTCAAACACCCTAACCACACAAGACAATCCTGCCCTCTGTAAAACAAACTCAAGAAACAAGTTTCTTTTCCCATCAACTATAGAGGGAGATAATGCAGATCTATGCAGAAGTGACATACTCACTCTGTTGGGGTCGATGCCGTTGATTTGCTGTAGCTGGTCTATGGTCCACATTGACCTCTTGGCGAAGGCAGAGGAGCCCTGGAACTGCTTCACTTTGGTAATGGACAACTGGGATGGCTTCCTATTGGTAACTGTACAGACGAAAAGAAAACAAATGCAGATTAAGGTTAGGCTTATTGTTGGGGTCAGATTAATTTAACCTTCCTATGTTTGACAGGCCTGGTTTAAACAATGATTTCTGGATAAGGATGCAACAATCACATTTTTTTTGCCAATACGATCACCAATCTGTTTTACGTTTGATCGGCTGACCTAAGAGCAAAGACACATTGTTATTAATAGCAAAATACATTAAGGGGATGTTTCTTATGATAATCCTTGTATGCTGATAATGAATGCAAACTAAAAACACTTGGTTTTTAGTTTGAGCAATATAAGAACTGTGTTATATGCTATTGTAAATACGTTATTGCCTTTGCTATTGTATTATAATACCAAAGACTGTATGGATAATGCACACCCATTACCAATTTAACCCAAGGTATACATACGCATGTAGATGGGTGATATTTGTATTTGTTTTGATTCCTGTGATGTGGCAGGGGTTAATATTTGATGTGTTCCTCTGTTGTGTGAGTCGGTGATACCCTATGTTGACATTATTAATGAACAAATGTCTTTTGGCTTTATTTAGCAAGTTTTACACAGACAAAAACAAGTTGGTGAATGTATAGCATTAGGGTGGGTAATTGAGCCAAAACTACAATTCAAACATCAGACAACATAAATAGCCAGTATGCAAAGGAAAGGGCATACAAGTTCACATAGTTTAATATAGGCTGCCTACGCCAGAACCTCGAAATTGGAACAGAGCCGTATTCTCTCAACAAGCCGTGAAATCTGTGAGCGCTGCCAACGGCTTCACTCACGAGGCTCAGACTGGGGGTCCAGCTACAGTGGACAGTGTGCTTATGAAGCCTAGGTTTCAACAAAGTCTTTGCTGCACACATTGAACCATGTTGACATGCAAGTACTACGGCTGTACTACAGCTGTAAATGTTCGGCTACATAACACTCGGGATATGCCATTTAGAGACATCATTATTTTGGAAATTGCTGTCACGCATCTGCCATTAAAGCGGCTCAGTAGCCAGTGAGTTTCACACAAAGCAGAAGGAATTGCAGCCTTGTCCCATGAGGTAACAGATACTGGGGGTGTGGGAATAATGACAAGCGAAGTCTTCAATGTTTTTGCACAAAGCTTTTTTTTTTTAAACCCTGTGACAATGAAGCCTGTTCTCCAGTGAGATGCAGGTTGATTATTGCGTCCTATAACCAAGTTAAACAAAACTGGCTGTCCCCAATCATCACTTATTTAGGCCCCATATCTGCCAATAATGATCAGTGGCCAATCTATCAGTCCATCACCACTTCTGGGCTACATTATGACAACTGGAGCATTTGGAATGTAAAACTTGCGTAGAATCAGTATAAAGCAGACTAGCAAAAGTCACACGCTTCCTCTGTAACAGCTGTGGGTGGCAGAATCAACAGTGAACATTAACAATGGACATTCCACTGTTGGCTCCAATAATAACAAGAATCTGATGATACATTTCCTAAAGGAAGCCACAGCCTGATCAAGAACAGGCAGACTCCTGTAAAAAAAAAAAAAAAAGGGGGATCCCCACATACAGTTCATGCCTTCTAAATATGTGTTGAACCCTGATGTGTCTGTACTGTGTACGAGTTACAAAAAACACAATAGTTTGCAAATAGCTGCAATGTGTAGAATGCACTTAGAAGTGCTTCCAAACTGTGCCAAACAGGTTGTTTTTTTCTTTATAAATAATGATTTATCAACTGACAAGTGAAATTCCAAAAATAGTGCTAACTGTATTTAGGACAATATACAAAGCAACTAGAACTCTCAATCTTAACCAGAGGATGCAGTCAAGCCAAAAATCACTATCCACTTCCTGCTCTATGACATCAGCCTGACCTGCCCTGACCTGACCTCCTTTTCCCAAGCATTCCCATACACTTCCATGTCATTCCCACCCAGGAATTCAACACTTGAAGCTTTCCATGCAGAGATCAAAGCTTACTGTGAATGGGTCATCCCAGGCTCATATTCTGCGTCATGTGACCCGAGAACTTCTTCTGATTGGTTGGATTGCTGAGCTTTCTATGTACTCGCTGGAAGACCATGACATACAACATGCATACATGTTGCTTTGAGCAGCCCCTGGCTCATGTTAGCTCTACACATGTGTCACATCAGATATCCAGCCAGGCCCCAAGTGCTGCCTTACCGAGTGTCTGGTACTGATCACTGCAGCGTTGGTATTCCTCTCATTTAAAATGCTAACATCTGGGTCTTTGTTGTCATCATAATGGCTCCCTGCACTGCTGTTGGTCGGTGCTTTGTTTTCTTTAAATATGTTTCGGAAGCCGCACCCTTTATTCTTCATTCAGAGTGGATTTTCATAAAAGGGATGGGTGTTGCATCAGAAGGGATGTTTGTACAGGTCTGCTAGGTCAATTTGGACAGCTGTAGCTCATTGTGTGAGGGTGGCCTGGCTCTGGGTGGAACACAGTAGATAGAGAGACAGGAAGATGGGAATACAGTAGATAGAGAGACAGGAAGATGAAGACAGAGACAGGTTATGGGGAAGGCGTACCACAATGTCATCCCGTTTTATTCGTTGTTAACGTTGATTCAATTCTAAACCGCACAGACATAACCATGTTAAATGGATACATATTGGGTCACAAGTTGGCCTTCGAGACAAACCAGAGCACTGAATAACCAATGTGGGGGTATAATGAACCACTATATGAAAGTGTACAACTGGAAAAATAAAGGTGATTCAGTACCAAGTGGGAGTCCTTTCTCACACATGTGCACCGCACACGGTACTGTACAGAGCACAGTGTCACGCCATATCATGATTAACTTGGGGATCCAAGGGACAAGAAGGGGAGGCATGTACAGTGGAAGAGTCCAGTGGATTAAACTAAAGTGAGAGAGAGGAAAATAAGAAAATAAGAAAATGAGAGTGAGAGATAGCGAAAGCAACAAAAAGAGTCGTAGAGAGAGCAGAATGAGAAAGGCCGTCTTTGTTCATAAGAGGTGTTATTCCATCATCCACTGGCCAGATGCTCTGTAATCCTGCGTCACTTGTCTGGAGATCCGTCATGAGTGTGACCTGACAGCTGATGAGGAAGAATCTTTTCACAGTGGTTTAAAGGTAGCTGTATAGTATTGTAAAACATAAGGGCAAAGCAAAGAGCAAAAGCAGTGAACCTTTCTAAGGTTTCAAAATATGTAATAGATTATCAAAACACTTGCCATTTGTTGCTAGTCTGTTTCATTGGCCTCATAATATGTACATTTTCCAAATAGTGAGAAGATATAGATACAGAGGTTGATTTGTACGCCAACAAGAAGTTCATATAAACAATAATCATAATCATAAATAATTTGCACAAAGGATAATACTGAATTAGATGCATTCAGAAGTAGTGGATAATAATCAGAGACCTGATGGTGGGCCTATGTTCACATGTCTAAGGAAAGGCATGAAAAAGTAATGTAAGTTTCACCCTGCAGGACCTTTTGACTGTATCGTCTCATTTATTCATTAATTATCATATCACAGGTTAAGTGGTAGCATTACAATCTGTAACACTCTGGATCAAACCAACCAGTCAGTATGAATCAGAACAATATCTAATTGCCATCCATTACCAAAAGAAAAGGTTAATGACAGACATCATGTTGAGCGGCAGACCCTAATGTGCATCTGTAAACCTCTAAAAACATATCTAAACGCTGCAGTACAGCTGCACAGCCCACTGGCTATACTCAGGTCTTAATCAAACAGAAACACTCTTCAGAGCCTCTCAAATCAATATTCAGACCCTGCCTTACAATTTGGGCAAGTCACTCCCTGGCTAACTAAGCAATTACTAAGTGTCATCAGAGGGGCTGGTTTTAATGAAAGAGCAAACGCTGAAGAGCAGAAAAAACATTACACACAGGTCCTTTTCTCACTAATGAGAATTGAAGGGGTCCAGACAAGAAAAAGTTAATCATCTGTGATCCCTGTTGATTCATAAATTATTTATCTGAACATGTTTTCTTTAATGAGAAAAGGCAAGGATACAAAATAAACATGAAATATTAATCAGCAGAAAATGCGGAACAGTGTTTTGTGGAGACTATCAATTCCCTACAGGGCAGCGTTCATACCCTTTTAGACAGTTCAAGTCAGGCCACACCAGCACAGCTTTCTTCAGTGACTTAATTACTCATCACTACTACTAAATAACCAACCAGTGACTATACTAATAGACTTACTATATGGCTACTAAAATAGCTGATGGTTTTATCCAAAAGCGTCCTTTACATGTCATTGATAACCAGGTAGGCCCAAAGGTAGACTGTGGACATTGTGTTCAAACACCCTAACACTAAGATACCCTGCACCAAATCTAATTGAAAAAGAAAACGAATGAATTTAGAAAAAAAGCTAAAAATGGGTGACTACTATGGAGTTTCCGCCAAAGCTCGATGGTGTGTGTCTCATATCTTCTGCCAGAGGAAGTTTACAGTATGGTTCATGGCGACTCACTCTCAAACTCTTGAATGTCCTTTGAATCACAGGGGCCACACTGTGCTCATTGTCATGGGCATGATCTTTTGCCTGAAGAGAATCCATATACCAGCTGAGGATAGGAAGTGTCCCAACAACGCACCAGCAAAATGTTATCACGGTTGTGGTTCCTAGCAATGCTGCTGGTAGTAATGATCATGTGCGAAGTGTGTGCACTTGGACCCAAGCATTTGAGTTTCATGTTTAACAGAGTGCTTTGCAAACTAAATGTGATCCAGTGCAACTCATGCCAAAGTAAGTGTTTTGGCAGTGGAATGTACACAGCTAGACTCGGCTAGTGTTCAGCACAATCAAATCCACAGTATTATGTAGACCACACAGGGAGGCTCAATTTAAAAGACTCACACAATGCCGTAATGTAATACAGCATTGTATTACAAAACGTTCAATTCAATCAAAAACCTCAACAGCCATGGCCAAAATGTGATAGTCATCAACAAAATATTGAACTCGAAGAGACTACAGCAGCACAATACAGGTTATTTATTAGTTCAAATAAAAAAAATCCAAAGGAGGAAGAATGATTAAAGATTAACTAATTGAATGGTGGAGACTGGAAAGGTCTTCATTAGACACCAGTTTTTATTTGAAGGCACACACACAGACACAAGCGGAAACACACACGTACACACCTGGGTGGTATTTCAGAAAGTGGATTTAGTGAAAACTCAGAGTTAGTTGAGTCAGAGTTGAAGGAAACTCAGGGTTTTCGGTTTCACAAAGCCAGTTCAGCTTAACTCTGAGTCTGTTACTGCGGCAACATACTCCGTGAAGCTAACCTGGTCGCTGGCAGGTTTTCTTCCACTAAGCCTGAGTTTCTCTTCTTTAGCTGCAGACTGAGGAAGTGTCAGACATGTGTCATATATACACAGTACTGTGCAAAAGTTTTAGGCAGGTATGAAAAAATGCTGTCAAGTAAGAATGCTGTTTCGAAGGCAAAGGTTGGTCACACCAAATATTGATTTGAATTAGATTTCTGTTCTGTTCATTCACTTTGCATTTTGTTAATTGATGAAAATAAACTATTAACATTTCTATTTGTGAAAGCAATCTCAGTTTAGAGCATTTTTTCACACCTGCCTAAAATGTTTGCACCGTACATATACATATACACACAGACACATACATATTTTTTATTTTATTGTTTATTTGATGTGGACATCACAATTACATTGGACAAACCAGATGCATTGATTAAGTGTTTTAGCACGTGTCCACAGGAGGCTTTTAAAATGATAGAAGATAATAAGTAATGAAAAAATACATCTATGTATGCATATATATTAATGTTGAAAAAGTGGAACACACAGCTGCTACTGTGTTGCATTTTTTCTTAAATGTCATCTCATATTCTGCATATGCAGTCATTAATATTTCTAATGCCACTGGGGAGAAATAGGAGGATCAAGCCTTTTTTTCTCCTGCTGCCATTGGTGGAATCGTATTCTCTGTGTTCCATTGATGCAGGCTTTATACTCTCCTCATGCATGAGCTTTACTCAGGCTGAACATACATACAGAGTTGATTGAACTTATTGTCATCACCCATTCTGAAACCCAAAACTCTGAGTTTGACAGCTCAGAGTTACTATTACTTAGTTTGTTAAACCCGCTTTCTGAAGAAACCCGCTCTCTTGAGAAATCTTCCATTACATGTTACCGTAACCATGGAAGTCTGGTTTGCATCCTACAAAAGGCACCTGTTGAGTGAGCACCTGGCTCAGGACAACACACAGAGGCTGGACACAAGACATCCACCGGCTACATTACGACTACATTAAGTCCTAGTGAACTTGCAGTAAGTCAAATTTCAGTATCTCCATTTGGATGCCAAAGGAGTGAAAGCCTATTAGCTAAAGAATGAAAATATTGATTCAGTGTTTTAATGTAATAACCAGTGAAACAAAAATAAGAATGGATTTTTGAGTTTAAACTAGACATCTGCAAGCCATGTCATTAAACAGCTTAAGCAAGAACTCGTAGTGTGTAGCTTTCCGAGAAGAGGCCTTGCTCAGCTTTGTGATGTCAGTGTTTGCAGATCCAAGCCAGACATATGGTCCATGGTTGTTGGCCTTCAGTGTAACATCAACAGAGAATGACCCACTACAACACTACAGGTGTAATTTTCTGCTCTAAAGAAGCACTGCCCATGTTGAGGACACTATATGACCACATACAGTAAGGTAATAGCGCTTTCCTTGCAGATTGAATTCTGCAGGCACATTATTAGAACGTCCTTTTTCCACTGTCTATGTCCCATGATTACAGGTCTATTTTAAAGCTAGCCCCCGTGCTGCCAGCCTGCCAGAGCTGAGACACACTGTTATCTTCGGAGACGACCTGTCAAGCGGATGAGGCAAGTTGCTAGCAGGCCCATCCACTAAACCCAAGGACAATCATCTCCACAGCTAACAACTAGGAGGCAGCTCCCCATGAGCTCTGGGTCTACAATGATGGAAACCATGCAGTGGCTGGCAAGACAAAGTTTGTGGTGCGTAGTGAGAGATACCACACACCATGTCATAGAGAATGTCTATGTCTCAGACACACAACACACACAAAAGAGACTTTGACACTCTCAATTGAGTACAGCTACAATGCACTCTTCAACAGTTAGTTACATATTTTTGAGAGTATGACTATTTTAATAAAAAATGTGACGCATTTATTTAAACTTTCTTTCTGTTGCAGCAATGTTTACCTATTTGGCAAAGCAACTGTATGGCGAGGATGCTGGCCATACAGTGAGCAGAACAAGTATGATTGAAGAGCTTTGAGCAACCCACAGTTTGTAACAGCTGTACTTTGACTTTAATGACTTATTTCTCAGATAATGAGAGGGAATGCACAGGGTTTCTGCTAATGATTGATATGATGAAAACAATAGCAGGGGAAACTGATTCATTGTTGAAATATTAACAAAATTTGTTTTCACTTCATTATACAATCCCAAGTGTGCACTATTCGACATTGTACAACCTCAGTGTGTTACCCAATATTTCATCAACATTGAATGTAACTTTGTAACCATATCTGAACCAACATCTCATTCTCATCAGTCAATTGTAAAAACAATGTTGTCGTAACATCATTGATAACTATACTGGTAAGTACAAATACACCCTTTAGCTCTCCATTACTTTAATTGGGCTTCATTCAAAACATGCACACATTAGGAGGAACACTTACTCCTTGCCAAAAAGTTATGTTTGATTCCCAATAATCACAGCCTACCTGCTGGCATCTGTCTAGAGGATTAAGTATAACCCCTATCTGCTCATGAATGGCATGCATCCAGGGGACCATCATGACCACCATGAGTTTAGACACCACGAGTTTGCCCCCTGACACTGTTTATTATATGAACCGATCCTAACCTATACAACCACTAACCTAACTGTCACAAACTATAGACACAATTGGATATCCACTTTAGACAGCAAAATACGTTCTTAACTTGTGACTACACAAACACATTACTAAGTTGGATGGCAATCGATTGTGGGACATAACGGCACATAATTGCTATGTTATTTCATCTGTTCATTTGTTGCGTGGAAAGTTAGAAATGACCCCAGTGCCAAGTGTTTTTCATACAGGGTACTATGCTAATGAATATAAAAATGACAATGGGTTAATTTGAAAATAATTTAATTTGAAAATGGGTTATAATTAATAAGCGTGAGTAATAATGTATATTTTATTCCTGAATGCAATTGTGGACTGCTGGCCTGCTGTCACAGCTCCTCCCCATGACGCATGTTTGTTGGTAGTGTGGGGGCTGCCTATTCATTTCCTCCTGCCCTGCACACCTGCTCATCTACACCACCGTGCAATATCCCTGCACCTACATCCAGCCACCACCAGATCGTTGAGCCATACAGTTTCTCTACATACCAAGCATTAGCTCTTATGTCTGTTTTGCCAACCAGTCAGTTGGTAGTTGCCTTCCTGTCAGTAAGCACTAATACAAGCCTGCTGCCATCAAACCGGGTCCCCTCTTAAGGAAGCCTCCAAGAGACTTCTCACTCTCTGCCAGGGAACCTTGAGTGTTGCTGAATATGCCATTGAGTTCTGTATGATGTCATCAGAGAGTGACCTCATTAAGGACAAACACATTTCTTATCCTGAACCAAATGAAAGAGTTAATCTCTTTAGCCATTCGAGTGGATAATGGACTTCGTGAGCGGTGAAGGGAGAAACAGTGGCATACACCCGGCAAGATTTCTTCTCAGCGAGCCCTGCCTCTGCCAGGTCTGGCGAACCGAGCGTGGACAGTAACAGCTGTTTATACTGTGACCAGCCAGGGTGCAAACTTGCTTCCTGTTACATCGCCCATTAAACCAGCAGGCTTGTCAGGAGAGGGGATCCTAACGAGCCATGCCACCTACCCATTGAGCCCTCAGACCCAACTGCATACAGCACTCACCTTGAAGGGTTGGTCCACAGAACTGTAAGCATTATTAGACTCAGGAGCTGATGGGAATTTGCTGGATGTTGTTGTGCAGTTGGGCCTTTGCACTTGGATCAGCCATTGTTGTTCCTGTTCTTCAGATAAATTGGGTCTCTGCCAAGGTTCTTTGTTGGAGCCATGTAGTAGTTTGTTCTGAGTACCATGACCATGACCAAGCAGTTTTTAGTAAACAGCAAGCCCTCTCTCTCTCTCTGCCACCACACTCCCTCGTTTCATTGCGGAATCAACCTGCTACCTGGTGCACCTCCTCCCTGTAGCCGCCTCTACAACACCTCCAAGCTCGATCTCCACTTACCATCTAGTCTTGTATATGTAATTATA
>OMKQ01017036.1:1834-13367 GCA_900302335.1 Phycis phycis
CCCCCCCCCCCATGCATTGAAACATTATTTAAAATGTACCCCTCACTCACCTCTCGACTTTCCTGCCTTCTTCGTCTGTTTGCCTTGTTCAAAGTCGGCAATAAAGTTCTATGAACCTTAAACCAAGGGTGACATAGTTGTGTATATATGTTGTATGTTACACATTAAATTGGAAAATTCCACATGCCTTTTCTGTTATTTAATTAACAATATTCATGTTTTCTTGTGAGTTATATCGGCCTTGAAATATATTATTTTAATTGAATATATTGGGTTAATTAAAGATCATTTTATTCAACGTTTTTGACGCAAAGTGAAACAATTTCCACCAAAAACCCCAAAGGTGGCATCAAGGGGCCTCGCTGCAGTGAAGGAGCGCCCCCTGACGGGGTAACCTGGTACTGCGTCTCGGTATCCTCGTCACGTGACTATGAAGAATACTGTCGCCATTGCCGCGACTCCCCGGTAAGATTGGTTTTTGAATGCATGATAAACAATGCAACCACATTCGATTATTTACGTAGATGAACGGCAGTTTCCTTTCTATGTCGTCTAGCTTCATTCCGCGATCCTGTGACTATTGTTTCGCATGTTCCCATCCTCCTTTGTATTTCCTTTGGACGTAACGGTATATATGTTATTGTTGTTGGACCTAGCAAAGTGTCTGTGCCATTTAATTCTTACTCTGACTGGACGCAAGCTTTAGTTTGAACGCAATTACGGTCCTTCAAGTACAGCCACGCTCACTGTACATTATTTGTTTACGACGGAGACCGCAGGCCTTCCACTGTAGTCCGTTTCACTTTACGTTAAATCTGTCACGTCTTTGGAAACCACAGTACATGCTTTCATCCTTTGTTGTTATTTCTGAAAATTACAGTTTCTTCCCTGCGCCGTGTCTATTTCAACCATATGGAGAGGTTGAAAGTTGAGGAGGTCATCGTCGGGACCACCTCGCCGGAGGTTCTCCCTTCTCGGCCGCACTGTAAGATGAACGGGAACAAAATAGGAAGTGAAGGTACCAGTGTTCGTCCTGATCTGATACGATGTCATCTCGGTTCCAGCATAAGGTGACATGAAAAGCGGGGACATTTGTCGTTTGGCGGTCAATATATCACCAAAATACCTTATGTTATTATTTCTGAAATAATAATACGTATTCACATTTTGCCCATTATCATAGTAAATATAATACTGTAGGAAAAGATTGGGCATGTACTGCCGAATCTTTTACTATCATACTGCATTTCCCATGACGAAATACATGAGTTTGTGTTCGCTATTTACGCGCTTACACGTCCCCGCCTCCAGCAATACGATTGGTCGAAATAAATGTGAAGCAAACATCTGGGGAGGCGACCAGTTCACAGAGATTTGAGCTCGTCAGCCATCTGTCTTTAGGTATTAATCTAAAATCTGATTTGCGAGACTAGGTAAAATGCCCCAACCGGGTACGTAGGCAAGATGAAGGTTAATACATAGAGTTGTTGTTGTTTTTGTTTTTCTTAATAACTTGCCATTAAGTGCGCCGCCATCATTTACACACAGTGCAGTGTGCTATATATACAGCCATACATACAGTACAGAGACGATTAAATGGTCAGGAAAAAAAATATTTTCCTTGAAACATTTACACACACACAACTTCCAGCCTTTCAAGCTGTCAGGCTCTGGTAGTCTGATTTGTGGGAGTGCCGAAACAATCAATTGTGGTGTTGGGGTAAAAGGGGAATTTAGCAGACGCTTTTGTCCAAAGCGACTTACAATCAGTACATTTGTGAGGGTTCGACATGTGGACAGTTGGAGGAGGGGGGATCAAGGGGATCGAACTGCCGACCCTACGGTTAGTGGACGACCTGCTCTGTCCACCCGCTCTACCTACTGAGTTACTGTCAGTGTTTTTTTACTTACAAAAATGACCCTGGGTGCAGTGGTTATGGTCATTCCAAATCCCAGTCAGCTGTGTAACTGAGCATCGTCTTGCATTTCAGATAAAAAGACTCATGAGTGTCTTCAATGCTTCATCATATTTTCCACTGAGCGGTCAATGCTTAGGCACAACAGAAAATTCCATAAGGAGGAGTATATGCAACATCTCCAAAAGGTGAGGCTCTCCCAGTAGGGGAGTTATACCCATTATACCTAACATAATACAGCATACATAAAACATTCAGGTCAATATTTATTATTATGCAATCCTTACAGTTACTTGTATATTATGTATTATACTATGTATATTTGCATGCGTATTGCCTATTTTATGTTCAGGTTTTATCTCCTCTTATGCTCAGTGTCTTTGACTGCTCATCCCAAACAAGTGAAAGCCTGTGTAATATTTATTTGTAACGCTCAACAATTTATCCTTCTGCAGAACAACACAGTGTTCCTGTGCTACAAGTGTAACCAGAGATTTCAGTCTTCCGCAAAGCTGCGTCAACACAGTCTCTCCCACGGCACGGATGACAAGCCGTTCTGCTGCGAAATCTGTCGCGAAGGCTACTCAACCTTCGCTGAGGTGAAGCCAAGGACGGCAGGCCCATGCTAGTTGCTACTTGATTTGGGTTGTTTTTCTATAAATACTTGCGCATGATACTTGGTGGCGGTGGCTCAGGATGTTTAGCAAGTCATCTGGGGAACGCAAGGCTGCCGGTTCGATCTCCGGCTCCTCCTAGCCAAGTGCCGAGGTGTCCCCAGGCAAGACATCTAACCGTAACTGCTAGATTTTTATAATATTTGGGCCTATATGTATGTGTATAGATATGATGCTGTTTGTAAGAATGTATTTTGGATTTGAAATGAAAGATCTAGATAAAAGATAGCACATGCTAGGAGTGACATCAAAATTTAAAGTGAAACATATTGCAGCGTAGCGCTGCTGTGGTGGTGCATTACATTATTCACACCTCTCAATGGCAGCTTTTGCACTTTGAAGTCTGAAAGATATTGGATATTCAACCAATATTCCCGCCCTGAGTAAACGACGTGACACAGGTGACTAAAGACGCGATCACTGGTATGACTTCCTGTGTTTCTATAGCTATATACCTGCCGAGGAGGTATGGGGAGAATGCTCTCTTCAGGCCGGGGGTGGTCACACGAGCCTGACCATCCCCGGATGTGGTCTTGCTCATCCGATCACAATGTGAGCGGGATCCGGTCTGTAACAGCCCAGACCTGATGGGGTGTATACTAGCAATGGTTAACCTAGGCGGGGCCGCAGTAGTTCAGTGGGTAGAGTGGGTGGACAGAGCGGGTCATCCACTAGCTGTAGGGTCGGCAGTTCGATCCCCTTGATCCCCCTCATCCAACTTTCCACATGTCGAACCCCACAAATGTACTGATTGTAAGTCGCGTTGGACAAAAGCATCTGCTAAATGCCCCTTTACCCTTTACCTAGCAATCAAAATGCTTGAAACTTGTTCTGGTGACTTTGTGACTGTATTAACAGCAATGAAGTGTTTCACCTTCTTCTGACAAATGTACTTTTTGTAAGTGTCTGCTAAACGCCCTAAATGTAAATGTAATGCGTCCTGCCTTGATTGGATGATGAAAGTTGCATTGTAATGACAAGTGTAACCAGGACCCAACGATTAGTGCCATAATGAAATGCTCATTGATAAAAAAAAAAGAGCAAGGCTTGCGGAAGAGCTCACAAAATGCAAATTACCTTGTGGAAAGTGTTAAGTGTCTCAGCATGGATCCGATAATTCAATAATTCGATCGAAATTCAATCATTTGATCAAAATTTTAAAAATGCGTCTTGCTCGTGCACGTTTCTCACGGTTGTTCTCCGGTCTCCCTCAGTTGCTAACACACCGGCGGGAGGTGTGCCCGAAGCGGAAGTTTCACTGCAAGGTCTGTGGGATGAACTTCCAGAACCTCGACTCCCTTGAGACGCACAAATCCGTGCATCTCCCAAGGAGGCGCGGCCGCCCGCCCAAGAAAAAGGCCACTAAGTGGGGCATCCCAGACGAGGAGACTGTGTCACCTGAGGAAGAGGAGGAGGATGAGGAGGACGACGATGAGGATGAGGGGGAGGAGGAGGAGGAGGAAGAGGAGGAACTAGACAGCAGAGCAGAGGACCAGAGAGAACCGTGGTCCCAAAAGTTGTGGGCCCCAGAAATGGAGACCGCGGTGCCCGAAGAGGAGGTGGTGCTAGACAACAGAGAAGGGGAGCAGAGAGCATCGTGGTCCCAAGCCTTCAGCCCACGGGGATGTGCCTCTGAGGGCCAGCTCCCCACAAAGCGTGGCCAGCTAACCACAGAGGACGGCTGCCCACCCAAGAAAATGGCTACCGAGCAGTGGACACCAGACGTGAAGACTGTGGTGCCCAAGGAGGAAGAGGAGGAGGAGGAAGTAGACGACAGATCCGATGCCCAGAGGGCTTCAAGGGCCCAAACATCCAGCCCACAGAGATGTGCCTCTGAGAGCCAGCAGCCAGGATGTAACATCCCATGCCCTGTGGATCACTGTTACCTCAGCTTCCCTTCTGTGGAAGCTCTGAGGATGCACAAGAAGGATGTTCACTGGCCCCAGCCACCCACCCAGTCGTCAACCCCAGAAGAGAAGACCATGGTGCCAAAGCTGGAGGAGGAGGAGGAGGATGTAGACTGCAGAGCAGAGGATCAGAGAGCATCGTGGTCCCAAACATCCAGACCACAGGGACGTGCCTCTGAGAGCCAGCAGCCAAGATATAACATCCCATGCCCCGTGGATTACTGTGACCTCACCTTCCCTACCGTGGAAGCTCTGAGGGTGCACAAGAAGGACGTTCACAGGCCCAAGCCCGCCCCAGAACTTGCTCCACCACGCCTCCCCTAGCTGTGGGAGGAGCTCTTAGGTTCGGAATGCAAAGTCACGGCTCGCCAGAAGAGGCCACTGGAGTCACTGATTAAATATAAACAAACAATAATACAGAGGGGGAAAAAGATGGCCATTACTGTGTTCCAGTTAACATGTATTCACTGTATGAACACACACAACATTTGTGGTGGCTCTTTCAGATACAAATTTCATCACATGCATCGCCAATTTTTGCCTCAACTAAGATAAGATAAAATAAGGACTGTTTTGCAGAGTATGATGTTGAAAAAAGCATGATGATTATGGGATTGTATTACACAACCTAACCCTACCAAACAATAATGTATATGGTTAGGATTACATTCACTCAATACCATATTTATTTTCTTCTAGAAAGTTTGCATTTACTTATAAATACAGCTATAGTGATGTATAAATAATTACAATGTCCAATTTCTTTATGTATCCAGGCCTTGTTTTACACATACCTAGATATTTAGAGCATTTTTGTTTTTCAATAGTTTTGTTATGGTGGGCAAACCATGGATTAAATATCTTAAATCATCTGCTCATCATTTGTTTAAATGACTCAATGACTGTATTATTATGATGGGCCGTATTACTATTATGATTGTTATATGTTACCAATAGTTACATTAAAACAAAACTTTGTTCATTTTACTTTCTCTGTTTTTAATTATTCATATTGTATAACCTACATTTGTAGATGGTGGGTTGAGAACACAGGACTACTGTATCTTACTTTATTCATTTAATGCTCTTTAATAATAATTTCTCCGTGTCATGTTTCTAGTCTTAGGCATACGTTTAACAACTTCATCGGTCCAGGTATTTTACTCATGAAATCCTACAAAATGTAGTCAGCTATTGGCTGGACCTTGGCCTCTGGTTGGATCTATACACTGCTGTTCAGAGAAACTCGCTTTCCCATAATGCAATTTAACTTCCTCCCTAGCTCGCGCTTTTCGCCCAGCTTTCCATCTTGCCTCTACAACACGGCGTAGCCAGCGTTCTGTGCTGGTTGTTGTTGTGGAGAATAATGGCGGCATCGGGAGGCGGATTATCTCCCGCTAATGTCACAGTCTTAAACAACCCAAGCCAGGCACGGGCTCGCTTCCCTGGTCGGCCGTGGTCATCTCGAAATCGGCTTCGATTCGAGAAACGACCACAACGCGGAAGGTTGGGTTCAGACGGCGGAGATGTGACCCTCGGAGGGCCGAGGCCCATAAACATCGGACTCACTTTGAGCGAGGATCCGTCGCTGCTGCGCCTACTCGGGGTTACCGAGAAGTATGGGCGCCAGAAAGATGCGGGATTTGAGTCGAGCGGGAGTGAAGAGGTGAATGAGCTAATGTTACTTGGTCAGCTACACAGTGAGCACATACCCATATACCCACATACCCTATATTTTTTTTTTTACACAAGATGGGACGGATATGGATGTGCTAGCCCTTCTGCACAGCAGGGGAAGTGAGCCAATACCCAGTGGGCAGTAGTTAGCTCGCTGCTACCAGGGTGTGCGCCAGATAGACAGACTGACCAGCAATCTGCCGCCACTAATTGTCTACTCTTGAAAAAACTTGATAAACGCAGTGTTTGTGTAGACCAAACTGAGCCACAACAACGTGTGCGCTAAGGCGATTCGTCCATCTTCTTGCATGCTTTGGGCGGAAAAATTGGCGGTAGTGAAAGATGGAAACCACGAATACAAGTTTGTTTTATCCTTTGCTAGTCGTATGATCTGTAACCGCTTGATTAATATTAAGTGCTGTTCATGGCGTCAACGTCGAAACCCATTACGTCGACATAGACAGCGGTTTATCCACGTTGCACCTGTCACTTGACTGCTCTGTTTTGAATGTTACCCTGCTGTGGTTTAGATTTAGCCAGAGGCTGCGCAAAGTACGTTAGAGTTTGAGTATTTACAAACTCCAATGGTGACTTGTTGTCATTTTTGCATGTTGAACATAGTGGTTATGGCATCCCATGTATTGGACTATATCCTAGTTTGTATGAAATTTGTATCGCTAAATAGATGGATTAGTTAAAGTCCTAATGTCCAACAGAAAAGCCACAGGAGCTCATATTTTCTATTGTTTATTCTACTGAGCCACAATGTCAACAGCTTTATAACGTGTGTCTTGTGAACAATCAGCCTACATCAACCTAAATTACTACATAAATTGGCAATATTCCAACACACAGTATTTTTAATACTGGGTATATGATTTCCACATAGTTTATTGAGAGACTAGTAAATTGGGTTGAGCCTGTTTCTAAATCAATCTGTAAGGAAATGCAGTGGATGTCAGTATGAAGAATGTTCTATATTCTAAAAAAGGCATATTATCGCCATCTTTTACATTGTCTGTCAAAGTACATAGATTATGTAGTGGGCCACGAGAAACCCTACATGGCAATGTAGTGTCAATGCCGTAGAATACTTTAATGAATTTGGATTTGACCGAGATTCAGTACTCTTAATTCCTCTTCACCAGTAGGCCCCTCATTAGTTGGTGGTGTTCAGCAAGTCCTCTCAGGGGTTTTGAACTCCACACGGTATGTCACTGGAAGTTGTTTTGTGGTTGACGTATGAGGGCACTGAGAAGCAGTTGTGGGTGCATGCAGTTATTCTTTCTATTGCCGTGTTATTATCACGGGACAGGTTGGTCTTATCATTGATGTGTGTAATTTTCGGTGAAGAGAGATGCTCTCTAGCCGATCCGTAGAACATCATTACCAGCATCTTCACAGCTGGTAGGATTATATTAACGGCCACTGTTGTAAGCTTAACTAACTTCCGGGTCCCTACTCCTTTGTAGAGCTTGCAACAAGCTAGTGCCGTTTGTTGGCTAGCTTTTTGTGCAACTTTGGCACAATCCAATGAAATCCCTTTCACACATTCTGCTGCACACTTCATCGAAATGCATGAAATTAAGATGACGCCTGCCCTAAACGCCATTCCACATTGTCTTTAAGGTGTTGTGGTTAATGCTTCTTGAAGATTAGGTATATATGATGCTCTGCTTCAGACCACACAGATCTGTGTAGTGTGTTGAACCATTCCGAACCCACGCAGTCGAGTCGAGATGGATATATATGGATCGTTCAGCATGATTATGATCTCGTGTTGAGAAGGCAAACATGTTTCGTATGACAGTGTCATTACACAAACTTAAACGCAATTACAAAAGAAAGTCACGACAGCCGCAACATGGTGTTTCTTTCTATCGTAGCCATGGCAACCCACCTGGTTAACCCATTCATTATCGGCTATTGTAACCAGACCTCGGCAAGGCAGCCAAAGGCAGACACTACCCAGTGTGGCAAGCATCCCACTGCAAAGCTGAAAATTGGATGTGTTATCCTTTTTGAAATGCCAACATCTAAACCACGTACCTCTGTTTAAAACAATTGTGTACTGCTTTTCCTTTCTTGTAAAGGAGGGAGACTTCACCGGATTTGGGACCCAAACCGTTTGTTCCCACCAGCTTCCGGGGAGCTCTCCTCTGTCATCACCCACCCAGGCCAAGCCTCCTCCGGCCCCCGACCTGTCCCCGCAATCCAAGCCGCTGATTGGAAAAATTGTGCCGCGGTGCCCCAAACCCACTCTGATCGGAAAGATTGTGCAGAGGGCTCCTCAAGAAGGCCCAGCCGATAAAGTCAGAGTGCCCGCTTCTCGAATAGCCATTAAGCTGCCTGCCAAGCAGGTAGCCCCTGCTCCAGGCACCAAAAGCACCGGCAGGCATTCCTCAGGCTCCGCACAGACGGAAGTGGCCCTGGGGTTGCAGCGTAGAGCGGGTACAAAAGAGCACACTACTCAGGGTTCTACCTCAGCCGCCGGCACCAAACAGGATAAGCTTGTGTGTACCCTGACAGTCGTCAAGGGCAAAGGGAGAGGCTCCAGGCTGAAAGGGCCCGGCAGGGGCTCCAAGCCCGCCCTGGCAGACCAAAGCTCTGGGAAGGGGACCAAGGGGTCTCGGCAGCAGCAAAGTGAGTCTGAAGGAGCATCACAATCCCACGTTCCTACTAAGAGACGGCAGAAAAAAAATGTGGTTTTGGACATCGAGGCCTCCACCGAGGCTGCGGCCCTTAGTGGCCATGCGACACCCACTTCCTCCCAAGAGATTGCAGAAGATCCCCCCAAGAAAAAGCCAATATTCAGAAAATCCCGAAAATTGCTGTTCGGGCGACGACAACACAGGCCAGCCAATCCTGCGCCGAAATTGGGTGGCATCAAGATCAAACGTGTGTTTTACACCTACGTTCCTGAGCTTGTTCCGGCTGCCCCGGAACAGGAAGAGGAGGCCCAGCAGCTGCAGGGTCAGAGCTCTAGTAACTCTGCCACACCCGTTGTCAGCGCCAGGTCTTCACGGGTCATTAAAGCCCCCAAGAGGTTCGTGGAGGAGGACGACGCCGTTCCAAAGAGATCCCTGTTGAAACCGGGATCCATGTCGGAGGCTGGCGGCCCGCCGCAGAGTCCGACGTCCAGCCACCTGGAGGTCTACAAGAACCTCAAGAAGCTGACGGCCAAACTGGCGGAGAAGAAGAAGGGCCCTAAGGGCGAGGATCCGGGTCCAGGTCCAGGCTTGGCTCCTCCGGTCCGGAAGAGACGCAGATCCAAGATAAAGATGGAGGAGGTGGACACGCCTGGGGTTGTGAGGAAGCTCGCCGTGTTGCTGTCCCAGGCACCCTTGAGAGAGCCGGTGGCGGAAGGCGTGCTTGATCCAGAAGCTCAAAGTAAGAGGCATTTTCCATTTCCCTTTGTGTTTTTTGTTGTGAAATGTATGTTTTCCGAAATGCTAGCCCTCTCCATAACGACGACACCATCTGTGCGCCACCCCATGCCACATGCTGATTCAACTCTTGTCCTCTCTCATGTTTATCCCACCCAGAGATTGCCACAGTAAATCAGTGCGCTATTTCAAGATCTCCATACACACCAAGTACACTGTTGATCATTTTGGCAATTGTTGTTGTTACGGCAGGAAGTAGAGCAGATTTGGAGGCAAACTGAATACGCGTCATACTTCTGTATTATGTTTGAAAGATAACTTATGAACGTGTGAAATGAGGCAGACCCCCGTCTATACACAGAGGTAGCACCATGGCTGCACAATTGTTTACATTGCAATACCCATCATTTACCATGGCATGCTAATGTAGCAGGTGGCCCATGGATTAAATTCACCATTATATCATCATCATCAAATGGTATGAAAGCATGTATTCATCAGGAAGGAAAAAAGTTCCAGGCAAGCAACTCTGTTTTACTCTATTTAGTACACTGTAAATTGCTACATAACGTAAATCTGCATACTACATACTGGACTAGAGGAATAACCTGAATA
This sequence comes from Phycis phycis, assembly GCA_900302335.1. NCBI lineage: Eukaryota > Metazoa > Chordata > Actinopteri > Gadiformes > Phycidae > Phycis > Phycis phycis. The sequence continues at coordinate 12,010 of OMKQ01017036.1, forward strand.
CTTATTACTTACTTAATACTTATCGCTTTGGACAAAAGCATCTGCTAAATGCTAAGTATAAATGAGTCTTGCTAACCGTCCCATGTAGTGTTTGAAGGACCAGAGGACTGACCCGAGTCTTGCTAACTGTCCTATGTAGTGTTTGAAGGACCAGAGGACTGACCCGAGTCTTGCTAACTGTCCCATGTAGTGTTTAAAGGACCAGAGGACTGACCCGAGTTTTGCTAACTGTCTCATGTAGTGTTTGAAGCACCAGAGGATTGACCTTAGTCTTGCTAACTGTCTCATGTAGTGTTTGAAGGACCAGAAGATTGACCTAGGTCTTGCTAATTGTCCCATGCAGTGTTTGAAGGCTACGTCGGGGCTCAGGACAGTGTTGATGTAGCAGAGGCCAGTGGTCAGAGCCAACGGATGAGCCTCACTGGAGCCAATAAGAGGATGCTTCACCTTTTGAAACGAGCCAAGGTCCAGCTCATCAAGATAGACCAGCAGAAGCAGCTTAAGATATCCCAGGTAAGCTTCCTCTATCAACCTGGAAAATGCAGAAGTTCACGCAAGAAGTATTGTCAAGAAGGCCTTCAGTCATGTTATTTAATATTTGTAAATGTTGTTGTTGTTGTATTCTTTAATACAGATTAACAGTCTGCATTCAATTTATACTCAAACCAAGCCCAAAAAAGTTTGTTGGTCGAAGTAGAGGTTTGTAAAGTAACAAAGAATCTAAGGTTTTTGTTCTTTTTCTTTCCTCCTTTGTCTGACACATAACATAGCTGGGGTCAAGAGAACTAGGAATGGCGGGGAGTGGTAGGCAGAGAAGGAGGAGAGCAGAGAAATCTACCGATGAAGGCAGTGCTCAGGTAACTATTAAGTTTAGGTTTGTCGTCAGACATGACGTGCGTGTTGAGAATTTATATTTGGCCGCGCTATACCGCATTCTATGGACGCGTTGCATTTATCTTCCTTTTTGACTGCGGCCCTCACTTTAAAATGATTTGGAATACCGAATACCTAAGGAATAAAACCTATCCCATCCAAATTGCGAGTGTCATTGTCTGAGTGAACCCGTGTCGCCCGCGCAGGAGCAGCCGCTCGGCGGCCCCAGGATAAAGCACGTGTGCCGGGCTGCGGCGGTGGCCCTGGGCCAGCCGCGGGCCATGGTGCCGGACGACATCCCCCGGCTCAGTGCCCTGCCGCTCCACGAGAGGGAGGGCATCGCGCTGTCGCCCGCCGCAAAACGTACGCCAACGCCGCCCCTTACCTCCCCCCCAGAAAATGTGTGTTGGAATGTCTCACTCACGCCTTCATCACTCTTTACTCTCTCGCCGGGCCGTCTTCTGGGCTCCCCGTCTCACTCTGCC
>OMKQ01017261.1:2214-12396 GCA_900302335.1 Phycis phycis
TTTTTTTCTTCTTTTCCCCCCCCCCCCCTTCCCTCTTCTTTAAAACTGTGGAAAACGGAATTGTACAGCTTCTAGAGTTTATCCCAACCCTCCCTGAGGGATTTCTCCAGAGCTACGATTTAAGAGAAATCTTCAAAGTGTAAATAAATATTGTTAAAATATGAATGTCACTTAAAACATGTATTTGAATGAGTTACCTTGCTCAAGGGCTTCAAGAATGAAGGACCCAATTTTATTTTAATTATGGTTTTATGTTTTTCATTTGCAGGAAGGTTAAAACGGTCCTTATCCCAGATGCCTATTTTCTTCCTTTTTGGATTCTGTCGATTGTGAACCTTACAAAATCACTTTTTAGCCCCGTTACATCCCTGGGGGAACTCAAGTTTGCACCCTTTTTTATGTCAAATAAAAAAATATCTCCACTTTTTTTGCTTTGCCTTCATTCGATGTATATTGATGAGATCTAAATGGAGTAATGATTCGATTGCCGATTCATGTAAACCACGATCGTTGGCCTTTTCATGTCTGTTATAGCCAGAATAATGTGACTCAGGTAAGGGGTAAAGCCTGTTTTTCTTCAATCAAAAAGCATGTTTGCAAATATAATGCTATCACAAACCCAGCGGTATGTGGTAGCCTATATACAAATAATCGTGCTATTCGGGACTTTGAATGTGAAAATGTATTTACAACATATTTTTAAGACACATAAACCAATGGATGTAGGACATGCAGACCTCCACCACTAGACGGTGCTGTGGTATTTGGTGACGTGCCCAATTTGCAGCTATAAACTTCCGGTAATAACTTCCCGTGTTCTCTTTCGCTAGTCCGATTCAACATGGTGGGTATCTTTTCAATATCTCCACTTTACAATCCTATTCAATCCTCATCTTACCTCACACAAATCAACGTATACACTCAATGATCCAAATATATATTACTTAAACCACCCGAAATGTGTATTAGTGATATGCTTATCCTTTATCCACCTTGTGAAAACCTTAACATTAGGCTCCGTGGCGAGCAGTGGGAATGGGCTAGCACCCAATGTAGCAACGCGCTAGAGCTCAGCCATGTAGCTGGTGTTCGTGGTAGTTTGATTGTCCATGTGTCGTTTAATACATTGTAGCCGAACCTTCCGCAATGTTGTTTGATTTACCAAAAACGTCCAATTCATGTTTTCTATGTTCCATGTTTGTCTGGGTAGTCTATAATAGCTAAGTTGTACCATGGTGTACCTAGACCATTTCATACATTCTAATGTGTCCTAAATAAAATGCATGTACGACGTTGCGACTGTGTCCTTGGTATTGCTATGTATTTGGCGTGCAGGCGTTTTTTTGTAATTTTTTTTAACGCTAATGTGATCACCAGGGCCGAGTCAGGACCAAGACCGTGAAGAAGGCCGCCAGGGTCATCATCGAGAAGTACTACACCCGGCTGGGCAATGACTTCCACACCAACAAGAGGGTCTGCGAGGAAATCGCCATCATCCCCAGCAAGCCTCTCCGCAACAAAATTGCCGGGTAAGTTGGCACCGTAGATGTCTTCACTTTGTCTCAGGTGCGTGCTGTCAGGTATGGACTGTCATATGCGTTCAGTGTGTAAGGGACATGGGTCTTTTACAAGTCGTCTTGGTGTTGTATTGAGAAGAGCAGCACGGTGGTTAAGTCTATATTAACCAAGGTAACTACTAGAACATGATAGCCACTAGTCATGGTGGTATTACATGGTAGCAGCCAGGGTGCTTGGATTTTAACAAATTGGTAGTCTTGATGTATGACGTATCTTGAACAGCACCTTGTTACAATGCAACAATTGTTGTACCGCAGTTGCCATTCAAATGACTTTGTAGTTTAGTTTGTTTTGCATGCTGCCAGGTTTTGTTACCTGTGGAAGTGTCTCGCCATGCCAACTTGGTTTTGACTTCCTTGACGGTACTAAACCTGGGATTCAAGCTCTATGGTGCCATTTTGTGGCAGCAATCATTTCCAAATGGCCATCGTGCAGTAGAAATCATGGCTTTTCAAAATATTAAGCCAACCCACCCAGCAGGCCCTCTGCCTTTTCTATAACCTTTTTTGTTCCTCTCCCTTCTCAGCTTTGTGACCCATTTGATGAAGCGTATCCAGAGGGGCCCGGTCAGAGGAATCTCCATCAAGCTGCAGGAGGACGAGAGGGAACGGAGAGATAACTACGTCCCAGAGGTCAGTGCAGACCGCTGCCCCCTGGGGATGTGGTTCATTACCGGTAGTCATGTGACCCTGCGGAACACTTTGGGCCTGCCGCTGAGGTGTTTTTTTTTTTGTTGTTTTTAATTATGAGTAATATTTAACTTCCCATAAGTTAATAGTCTGTAATTAGATTTTGTTTACAATGTGTGCCACCGATTGCACATTTTCTATCACTTTGCGGTTGGTGGAAGAGTATTTGGCCGTGCCATTTGCCATACCAGCACAATTTCAGACTGGCGAGTAACTCTCATTGGGGCTAGTGTTTTCATTACTGTAACAATCTTAATCATAGGCTTGATGCGCGATATCTTTAGGGTGGATTGCTGAAGACAATGTGTCTTGGTACTTGATGGGGCGACACTGACAAGAAATGCATAATGGTTTGGTTAGTGTTGGATTTCACTGTACCATTTTGGTCCCAGTAGTGGGAACCTGTACAGTCGGCATGTCTTTCAACAAACAATTCATTATTTGACTTGAAGCCCAATTAAAAGATTATTCATGCTGAACATGCAGTTTGAGTTCCTTTGCATTGCCAATGCCAACTGTCTGGTTGTGGACTCTAGGTTTCCGCTCTGGACCAGGAGCTCATTGAGGTGGACCCTGACACCAAGGAGATGCTCAAGATGCTGGTGAGTGTGGAAACATTATCTTGAGAAGCAGCGCTGATACTCGCCATTTAAGAATGTTATCACCTCCTCCAGACCAATGCCACCAATGGACTGCATGTCAGCTGTGCCTAAATGAAGTTGGATGTGAATTGGTGCATGGGTATGAGTGGCCATGTCCCTGAGCAATGCTGAATATTAAAGTGTGCATCTGTGTTCTTCCAGGATTTCGGTGGTCTTTCCAATCTGCAAGTGACCCAGCCAACTGTTGGAATGAACTTCAAAACGCCACGAGGAGTCTAGAAACATTTAACGTATTCCTTCAAATAAAGACAAATGAGAAACCTCCTTTTGGTCTTTTCTATTATCTGCTATTGCAAGGTTATATGTTGTTTTCAGTTCAACTATTAATTAATTAGATACCACCCAACCTCAATTCCAGAGTATGGATGGAGATGGATGAGACTTTATTGATTCCCCAAGGGCGTGTGTTGGAAGCATGCATGACGGTACTTGGTGTTATTATGCCCCCAAGTGGGTATGAATACCAACCATGTCTATATAGGAGTTTGTTAGGAAAGGCAAGCAGTCGGCTATTTAATGCACTAGAGGGCGCCTTTAGGTCGGAATTGCTGTCGGCTAGTTGATGCACCAGAGAGCGCTATTGAGTCGTCATTGCTGTATGCTATTTAATGCACTAGATGGCGCTATTGGTGTGTAATCGCTAATTATTGTGCATACGAACTATGCACAAGATATCGCTTTTCGTCGCCCCCTCCCTCATTGACCTTCACTGGCTTCCGCTCAAGTCCCGCATCACCTACAAGATCCTCCTCCTCATCTATAAATCCCTCCATCATCTTGCACGTCAATACCTGGCCGACCTCTTCCACCCCTGTACTCCATCCCGGAATCTGCGGTCCTCTGACACGGGCCTGCTCATCACCCCCCCGCACCATCCGGCGGACCTTCTGCGACAGAGCTTTCAGTACGGCAGCCTCCACTCCCTGGAACTCTACTCCGGCTGAGATCCGCAACGCCGCTTCCATCGGCACTTTCAAAAGGCACCTAAAAACATACCTATTCCACAAGGCCTATGGTCTTAACTATGTCACCTGTGTTTTTAGTTTTTTGTTCTTGTTTGTCCCTTCATGTTAAATGTCCTTGGGTCCCGTGAAAGGCGCTGTATAAATATCAGCAATTATTATTACTAATATTACTTCCGTATACCCGTGCTATGTATTTTTCATTTTCGTCAACTATACACTTGTTGAGATATTTGCGATTAAACATGCAAAAAACTCCCATAGACATGACATTGAGCCTTTTGACTCCGCCTACTGCCTTGCTCCTTTTGCCTTCGATTCGCTTGTGAAATTCTCCTTTGAGGCACATTTCCCAAATTACAGCAAAGATAAGTGCTCCTGTTTTGGGTGTTTTAGTCTTTGTCGTCAAACTTTGCGCATGTCTTGAAATGACATCTTGAAATGACTAGCAGACTATGAAGTGCAGACTAGCTCGCCAAACTAGTGAAATACTTGTGAGCATAGTGGGTTCCACAACCGGAGGGTTGGTGGTTCGATCCCCACTTCAACTAAATTGCTCTCAATATAATTCCTCGCGTGGAATTACATTTTCTAGTAATTATTGTCATGATTACTATTGTGACCATTGCAGCTCCTGCATCGCCAGTCAAAGAGAGACAGCTCAGATTACGCGACTACGCGCAACGTCGGCCGATTTCGTGCGGCGTTGAGATTCAATTTAGTTGAGGTGGGGATCATTTAGGGCACCTGGCTGGTGCCCTAAATGATATTCACACAGAATTCAATATCAGAGAGAAGATCGTTCGCACTTCAACTGACAACGGATCAAACTCCCTGAAAGCCTTCAGAGTTTATGGGCAGACTGACGAGAACAACAATGCTGAACCTGTTGGAGAGGGTGACGGAGAAGAGGAAAGCGTTGAGGGTGTTGAATTTGTTGATGCCGGAGCCCTGTTGGACGAAGATGACTACTTGGAATACCAGCTACCCAAGCACCATCGCTGCGCCTGCCGCCTCCTCAATTTAGTGTCCACAATTGATGCTTCAAAAGCGGAGGTACAACCCATTGTACAAGCGTGTGTCAAGGTCCACGTTTGCCCAATGCTCTAGCATGTGGAACAAAAGTTCAAGATCAACCACCGCATCTGAAGTAATTGAAGATCACTGCAAACTCGTAAGGCCTGTTGCTACAAGGTGGAATTCACTCTTCTCAGCCGTAGAAATAACTGAGAATAACAAGAGAACAAGCCCTTGCAGCTGTCTGCAGTGAACTAGATACACCTAAGTAAGTAAAGGGGGCATTTAGCAGACGCTTTTGTCCAAAGCGACTTACAATCAGTACATTGGTGGGGTTCGACACGTGGAGGAGATCAAGGGGATCGAACCGCCGACCCTACGGTTAGCAGACGACGCGCTCTGTCCACCCGCTCTACCCGCTGAGCTACTGCTTGTTTTTCTACCTTTCAGTTAATTAAGTGATTAACAATAGATTAAGTCACAGTTTTATACGTTAATGAGTACTGTAGAACACATGTAGGCACTTTGCCAATATGCAGTCCCCATATTTACTATGGATGTGATTTGTCGCAACACATTTCTCAAAAGTCCCAGATGACTATATTTCTCCTTTTTAATTGTCCAGTTGAAGGTCCATCAGGTAGGCTAAATGTTCCATGTTGGGTTTTTCTTTTCTTCTTTGTACAGGTTTACTCCAGTGGAACTTGCATTTCTTGCAGAATATGCAAAGACAATGAGCCCAGTTGCAAAGGCACTTGATGTTCTTTGGGGAGAAACCAGTGTGCAGATAGGATGGTTGGTCCCCACCATAACTCTCCAGCACCTTCATGTCGCCTCCAAGTTCTGTGAGCCTTTAATTGCTGCACTTCTTTCAGGCCTTGAAAAACACTTTGGAGAGATGCTTGCAGGTCCAGAGCTGATAGCCGCAGCCATTCTAGTTCCCAAATATGACCTGCTGGACAAGTGACGACAATATCCTCAAACTTGTTGAGTGTCTCACTTCTCAAATTCCCCTTAACGTGTAATTTCCATGAAGACAGTGAAATGAGTTTGAAATTACGTTTAATCACACACACAACACTATCCAATTACAATACTGTCATATTACATACTGTCTAAATTACCCATATTTTTGTATTTATTCCAACCTTGACTATATCAGAAGCCACTTGGACTGTCAGGCCGGGAATCACGTCAGTGAGGGCTCCCAATCATCTGAGGAAGAGGAGTTCTTTTCCTCCTTGAAGAAGACCGGCCCTCTTGAAACGACCCAGCAGTTGGATGCGTACCTGGGGTGCCCAGCAGCCACAGTAGAGGTACTGAAGTCCTTCCCAGCTGTGTGCCAGATATCACTTAAGCTTAATACAGCACTCCCTGCCTCAGCAGCCTGTGAAAGGCAGTTTAGTGTTGCAGGACTGATCTTCAGGCCAAGAAGAACACGCATTGGCTCAAAGAACTTTGAGAACCAGCTGCTTTTTTCGTGCTTAACTGATGTAGATCTTGATTTAGATTACCCTGTTGTTGTACATACAGGATTGAGTCCAAAGTGTGCCTCGTAATCCTCCAAACCTGAAGGATTACAAGTTATATAATTCATTTTGACAGCACCAGGTGTGTCGTTAGACCTGGCCATTCGGGGCTATAGCCCTGGATCTTTTGGGAATCACCCGGATCTCTGTGCCGTCAAATAAAAAAAAAAACCCACCATAATAATGATGAAAATCAGTGGCGAAGCTAGACCTTTTTTGGCCTAGCTTGCCTTAGCCCACCCTATCGTTTCGTCCTCAAATTTATGATCTTCAAAATCCCCAACACCACCCCTCCGTGGCCCCACCAAAAGTCAGAACGTAGAATCGCCCCTGACTTCTGGGCTACAGCCCCGGATGTTTTCAATTGCTAGCGACGCCCCTGGACAGCACAAATGTATACTGTACATAGACAACCATACAAAGGTAATTATTATTAAGCCTGCCCTGGGTACACCAATTTTCTTGTCCAGTTTTGTCATCATATACATCCGATGTCCTCACAGCTTCCTGCAGCTAAGCTTGGATGTACATTTACATTCCAATAAAGGTTATTGATAACATGCCTCTGAAGTTTGACTTTTTACAATTACAATATTACAATACTTATAGGCAACTAGTCATCATATCTTTCACTCCATGAAACACATGTTCAGTAGCACACATATATGGTCATTTGATTTATTTGCATTGTACTACAATGCATTTCAATGGGCATATATGCGACTGAAACAGGTAGCCTAGCGCGTCCCACATTTTTCAACTTAACATTTTAATGTAACATTATAGTCATTATGGCCTTTTGGGCTGTGGCCATTTTTTGGGGAGGTGGTAGTGCACTATAGCCCCCTGTGACACGGCAAATGCTTTTGTCCTTAATGGCATTTTCTTGCCCTTACATTACTTTTACTTTTATACTTTACGTAGTTTTGAAACTTTTACTTGAGTAAAATACAGCAGTCTTTTTAAACCCTAGTATCCATACTTCTGAGTAATGAATGTGAATACTTTTGACACCTCTGGTTACACATTTGGTTGCTCTGATTGGTTGTAAGTCAATCCAGTCGCATTCAGAGGCATTTTGGTTTGCGCCTGTTGATCACACCCCCTGGAAATCGAGGTTCCAGACTAAAACGCATTTTGAATTGGTCTGATGTTGTCAGGCTACAAAATTCTAGCTGCACCTTTCTGAACAAGCTGAAGACGTTGAGTAACACATCTAGAAGACAATAATCAAGCCTGGGAAATACAAACGCGTGGATTGGAGTCAGAAGTCAGACTCATTAGTCATCTTCAAACCCTCCAGGGATGTAATGAGTTTATTGATGAAGTGTCATGGCAGCAGGGGGCCCACTTGAAAACCCCTGTGCGTCAGCCCAACAGACATTTCTATCAAACCGATTAAAATGACAATTATTGCATCTTTAAATTGTTCGGGGAATTGTTTGAAGAGCTGTGTGGCATAAGTAGAAGGCATAAGTGCTATGGCCGATTCACTTCACAAAGACATCTCACATTACCCACCATCAATATGATATGGATGAGGAGATTCCCTGGAGAAGTCCTATTTAAAGCCATCCCATGCTTTCATATTGTGAGTAATCACTCCTCACAATGGGGAAATATGGATTATACTTTCCCTGAATCATTAGTCCTGTGAGTATTGTGGCTTTTGATTATATATCTTATGTCCCCAAATACCACAGTGCTCAAATAAAGACTAGTTTGGGCAAAAAAAAACAGTACATCACCACCTTAAATAGCTCAAGTGACAGCGTCATTTGCCATACAGGCTCACACCTGGGCTTTAATTAAAACTAAGAAGATGCCCTTTAAAATTATACTTTCATATGAAACGTCATACTGCAGAGCCTGAAATCCCCTTCTATAGAGGGTGGTTAACTTCTTGAGCCGTCTACTGTGACAAAGCTGCCCGCAACAATGTTATCCAGATTAACCAGAGTACCATTAGTTGTTCCGAAATGTGGTCTGGCCCATGGACTCTGTTTCTCGTCACATTCTGTGAAAGCCTGTAGTCACCGTGGTTATTATTCAGGATGTTCAGAGTTCTCTCAAGGTCCTCGTGACACTTTTTTCCCCCCACCAACACACTAAAACCAGGACTGCAGAGTCACTCCTCATCTTCCGGAAGAGACTCAAGACCCACTTGTTCAGAGTTCACCTGAACTCTGCATAACATCCATCCTCTTATATAAAAAAACAAAAACAAACCCTACCCTCATGCTCTTATTTGTTGTAAGTCTTGGCACTAACTTTGTAACTTGTCACTTAGTCAGATGTTGTATACTAGCAATCGTTAACCTAGCAATTGAAATGCTTGAAACTTGTTCTGGTGACTTTCTTACTGTATTAGCACCAATGAAATGTTTCACCTTTAGAAGAATGTACTCTTTGTAAGTCGCTTTGGATAAAAGCGTCTGCTAAATGCCCTGAATGTAAAGCCATAAAACACATGTTCAATAAGATGCCACAAGCAGAAGGTAATGCTTAAACACCTTTATTGTGCCCATTCAGAACATACTCCACACATCTCTAAGTAGCGGTGAACTTGGCAGACCACAATGAGGTAGACTTTCAAAAAACGCTAAAAAGCAACTGGGCTTTAGACAACTAGCTCAGCATGTCAAACTGAATAAAGAAAAGACACTTTGTCTTTGGCACACAGCTTATTATGCATTTACATCCAAATGGAACAAGAGGGAGGTTATGAAAGCACGGGGTTGATGAGTCATAGTAAGGTCTACTCAAGCCATAGGTACACTTAAAGCAACGTGGAAGTTCCTACAATCAACAGGAAACAAACAGCCACTGGAATCCAGGCATGTGCCCGAGACTGTGCCAGTCCCTCTGTTGATGTACAAAAAGTGATTAAAAACCACTGCGACCCCTCCTAAAGTGCAAATTAAAAAGTGCAACAATCAAACTATGTACAATCAAAACGTCGATGTTTCATCCTAGCCTCAGTAAGAGCCAAAGTGGATTTGTGGTTTTTTTAAAATGACAAAACCCCCAGTTGAAGTTTGTCCAGCAAATGTTACCCTTGAGCTACTGGAGTGGGACGTCGGGCTAAATGACCTCGGCCGACAAATCAGGGAGGGGGGTTCAAGAACTACAACGTTTGTGTCCATTCAGGAGATCTTTGGGACGGGCTAAGAAAAACCACCAACTGCCAGATAAATGCACGGGGGTGGAGAAAACAAAAAAGGGGAAAATTAAAAAGCCGCCTGGTAGAATTCTGTTCAAAATTTCCATGTCATGACTTAAAACCGTTTGTGTACAAATTAGTAAAAAACTGCGTAAAAATGTCTGAAATGCGACTGGTTAAATGAAGCCCAACTCTCATCTCCCAAAGTAAAAAACGCCAGTTGGCTTGCACAGGAAAATCAGTTACCAACTGGTGGGTGGAAGGGGGGGGGGTGGAAAGGAAAAAAAACGAAAAAAGTTAAAGGCACTGTATGGCATCTGCCACTGGATGGCAATGAGACTCACGCGGTCGCTCTTCAATATGCAACACATGTCAATGAAAAATAAAAGGGGAGAAAAAAAAAAAAGGCATTTAGTCTTCTGAACCCTGGGCTGGTTCCCCATTTTTCTGCCTGGCCACACGTCTGGGAAACTGCAGAAGAGTGAAGGTCACTGTGCATAAGTGCCACTGGTGAACAAGTAAACAGCAAAAATGTAGCAAGTGCAATAGTGAACATTTCCAGTGTTTCCCCCCCCCCCCCCC
>OMKQ01017393.1:2036-14536 GCA_900302335.1 Phycis phycis
GGTGTTGTGTGGTGCGTGTGTGTGTGTGTGTGTGTGTGTGTGTGTGTGTGTGTGTGTGTGTGTGTGTGTGTGTGTGTGTGTGTGTGTGTGTTCATGGCCTGAAGGAGGCCACTCTGATGGAGGTGAGTGAGCAGCAGAGCTGATCTTAATTACCTTTACATCAGGTGGACAGGCGTGACCTGGGATGTTAACACCGGAGAGGTGATGAGACTCGAGAGCCTTGTGTCTTCTGTCGGTCGTGGCCCCGGGACTTTAACTGCTGTAATGCCTGTGAAGCTGGGGGTGCGCTCTGATCTTCTGAGAGCGGCTACCTGTGAAGCTAAAAGGTGGCTAAACCCCTGCAGCTTCTGCCAACATCCATTACACTGAGCGTTGCGGGGAGTATAACCTTAATTATCATCACTATTTAAACTCAAAAGGTCACAATCCACGTTGTGGGAACATGTCTGAAGGTCATTTGGAGTATTCTAGAAAGAGGAATGATTGGAAATAGAAAAGTGCACATTAATAGCCTCCAAGCTGGCAAATAGCGAAAGGAAACATGAAATGTCATGATGTTGCTCAGTCTGGTTTATATGACTGATAAACATAAAAATTGTGTATTCAAGCGCCAGCAAACACAGTAACGGGACAAGGAAACATAAAAACTAATGAAACATAAAAAAACAGGGAAGACTCTACTCCAAATGCTGTTCCTACCCTGCCCTAGGGACTACAGCTTCTCAAGACATTTTGCTTAATGTCGCACAATTACTACATCATACTTAGTCAGTGGGATTTACATTTCAATGGTAGTTTCATGTTTTTGTTAGACTTCCCATTTCACTGAAAATTGAGAATATAGCTATTTTTCATGTATTAAATGCTACATATATGGAATACAGGGATTCAAGGAGGGCCGTGCTGTATGCACATTTTAGGTTGTTCCTATTGGTCACATTGTGTCCCTCGGTGACCTTGGTGTGCCCACCAAGCTTCCAAGAAATTCCTTCAAGTTGACTGACTGTCGGCAAACTGTTAAAAACAAACACACATGTGGATGTACCTAACTGTAAGCCATGTCTTCACAGTCTGCATAGCAGACATTTTAGTAGTAATCTTCAGATGAACCTGTGTAGTGCGGGATTGCTTATACTGCATGAGTAAACTCTGAAAATAGTGGTTCAGTAATGGTAGTACTTCATAAATATACATTGCCTATTTGTATGATTCATTATTCCTTAAATGAGACGCTTATACTGCAGAGGACACTGATCATGGTTTGACTCACACTAATGCTACATAAATAAACATTATTGTACATGTTTTTCTAACCCTAACCCTCATTCGTTGATTGAGACTACTGTGTTAGAAAAGTTAGAAGTTAGAAGCTTGGTTTAGTAATAGTAATGCTCGTATACATAAAACATCGTTGTAGAAGTATTTGTCATACATCCGTGCTGCACTTATAAAAGCACCTAAAATGAGTGTCCTCACCACAGCTCATTAACAGAATATAAATCCTTCTCGTCAAAGAATAAAACCTCATGGCACATTGAGACACTCGATGCATCATTACGCAATGTTGTGTCATGAGCTGAACAGAATTTAGATTTTTTGTTTCTAATTCTGATAAACTTACATAACCCTGAACTATTCTATTATATTGTTCATATTTTTTTCATAGAGAGTTACCACAGGCTAAAGTTTGCAGTTTTATCAAGTCAAATATTACATTTCAAGATGTGTGTCTGTGTTTGTATGGATTAGCATGCAGGATGTAAGCATGGCATCCGCGTTTGTACTTTTGCTGACATCATGAACTTCTTTGAGGCCTCAAAGCAAAAACAGACCACTCCAAATGTTTTGGAGGGGTACCTCTACTTGCATGTCTGCGTGCATGTGTCCTCATTTTAATGATACAGAAAATGTTTGAGTTTGCATCACATTTAAACGTGGCTCTGCATTTTGCTATTGCCTATTGCTTTCACCGCCGCCTGCACTAAATTACATCAACAGACTGCTACGTTTTTAGGTTCTAATGAGGCATTTGTACTTCCTGCCGATGACCTGGCTCAAACCATCTGGCCCAGGCTGTTTCTTGGATGCATGGGAAGATTCCTTCTTACTTAAGACCTTCTTACAGCCAAGAACAATGATTTGCTGTCACATGTACACATTTTCTCAGCTCAATGTCATCTACATCCGTGCATGTGCTGGATCATTAAGCATCATTTGACCTCAGTGGTCTTTGAAGAATCTCTTTTCACCAGGTGTCCACAAATGTCCACACATGTTCAATAAAGTATACAGATAATCGCAATGTCATCATCATGTGACTTTTGCCCTTTACCTGATATAAAAACCTAATCTGGTTAACAAACCACTAGTTATGTATTTCATCACTGGCAAAATCCAGTAAAAGAAGAAGAAGAGAAGACCTTTCTGTCTTCATTGGTCATTCTCAGTATTTTTTCAATATGGGAACATATGGGAAGTTTTTTCTCTGCATTTGACCCACCCTATGGTACATAGGAGCAGTGGGCTGCTATGTTCAGCACCTGGGGAGCAAGTTGGGGTTCAGTGTCTTGCTCAAAGACACTTCGACATGCAGACAGTTGGAGTAGGGGAGGGGAGGTAGGGATTGAACCTCCGACGCACGGTTAGAGGACGACCCGCTCTATCCACCTGCTCTATCCACTGAGCTAGTGTCGCCCTTGAATGGGATCAAACCACATTCCTCCCATTTGTCTCCTGCAGTAATATCCTGTTTCATTTATTTTTCATATATTAAGACTGTGTCACAGGCCAAACTAATTAATTGATCCGTTTGCTGTGGAATTTAAATTTTCAATAATTATATTCAATTAAATATTTTTATATTTATATAGCGCCAATTCATAACAGAAGTTATCTCAAGACACTTTACATTTGGAGCAGGTCAAGAGCAAAACTCTTTAATGTTATTTACAGAGACCCAACAGATTCCCACCATGAGCAAGCAACATATTATCGTATTTTTCAGTTGCATAATTCCATATATTATGTTTGCTGCGCATTTGACGACTTACTTTGATATTGATATTTGAGTATAGTGCTATTTGAGTTTTTAATTGCATCTCTTTTCTAAGCAGTGTTCCTTGTTCCATGATTATTGTTTATTGTACTATTACCTGTGAATGCTGACACTGAGGACTCTGATTGGCTCAGTGACGTGGGCATAGCCCGGGTAGGGGACAGAGAAACACGACAGGACACCCGGAGACTCTTATGCACCTGCAGTGTGAGCCAAGAACCAGCGACAAGGGGCACAAGTGTGCATTGACAGGCATATCAAACGTATACCGAGGTAGTAGGTGGCCGGCTTCTACCCCACAGATTGTAATTAGACTCTTTGTTTGTCATAGCTACTACAATCCTCTGTGTGGGTATAACGGCAACGAGGATGTGCTGTTCAGTGTTTCGGGCCGTGGGTCTCAAAAGCTAAACATAGTTGAGTTACATGGCGCTAGATTTGATCTGGTGGTAAATGACAAACACAAACACAATACTGGCCAGTTTCTCTGCACGAGTTTGCTGAGCAAAGTGGGCCAAAAAAGCTGAACACGGAGGCTCCCTATGACCAGACTTAGGGATTCATGGGTTTACATTTTAAAATACTGATGTAAAGTAAATGTTTATTTACTTTAAACTGTAGAGTATTTGCAACACTGCTCCTCCCTCCTAAAACAAACATTTTGTGCTGAAAATAGATCTGACAACTGAGTCCTTTTCTACCTTGATGTCATTATTGTGTACTCTAACTTTGCAGCCCACTTGGAACACTTGGACGAAGTCTTTGAGAGATCGTGAAGACAAGGATGAAAGCTCAGACCAGAGAAGCGTAAGCTCCTCCAGTCCCAGGAAAAAGTTACACGACTATGTAGTTGACAAGAATGGTGTCAGGCCTAACCCAGAGAAGATTTATGCAGTGGTAGATTGGGCTACACCATCCACTATTAAGGAGGTTAGAGCCTTCTTAGCAGGCTATTATTGGCGTTTTATTTCTGGGTTTTCTAAAATAGGAAGACCGTTAAATGGTTTGCTCGTGGGCATCCCCGCAGACAAAAGGTCAAGCTCTGCTGAGGTTAACTGGGCGGCGGAGTGCCAAACATAATTTCAGCAGTTCAAGGCACCCCTTACTGCATAGGCCGCCAGGATTGGCCTATGCAGATTTATCTCCCCCTTTATGGTCTATGCCGATGCCAGTAACAAAGGTCTAGGCACGGTGCTGGCACAACGACAGGACAGCCGTGAACGTGCTCTAGCCTACGCAAGCCAGCCACAGTTTACAACCCTCCCAACAGAACGATGCCAACTTCAGCTCTTTTAAACTTGACCTTTTAGCTTTTGAAGTGGGCAATAGCTGAAAAATTCAGCGACTACCTGACTGGAACAAAGTGCTCGCTCTTTACAGACAAAACCCGGTTGCCCACATACAGACTGCTAAGCCGGATGCAGTGGAGCAGAGGTGGGTGGCCCAACTAGCCTCTTTTGACTTTGAGGTGAAGTATCTAGCTGGGAGGGAAAAGGCCAATGCTGACGCGCTCTCTAGGTTTCCCACAGCCCCCTTGTCTACAGGCGATACGGTCAACTGGTCCACTAGTCAGGGTGAACACAACCTGGGACTGGGACAGCACTCAACTAGGTGACCCGTGGAAACAAAAAGGAATAAGCTGATGCTCAGAGAGTCTTGTGCCAGTGAAGTGAACCTAAACATGAGCAACAATTCTAGGTTTTTTGCCCTGCTTCCAGGTGACAGGAGGTATGGCAGAGGTATCATGAGGCTGCTGCTGCACATCCTGGAGTAGAGGGAACCCTATCACACCTACCAAAGCACTTATTCTGCCCATGCATGGAGGAGGATGTATGGGAGTTCCATCTGGGACACCTACGTAGCAGAGTGAGCCAAGGACCAGCGACAAAGAGTGACAAAAGTCCAACACCACCCGGCAGATTGTAAGCAGGCTCTTGGCTTGTCGCCTACGTGTGCGGGTGCAACCGGGAAAGGATGTGCTGTTCAGTGTTCCGGGCTGCACGTCAAGGCGCGTGGGTCCCGAAAACCAAGCGTAGCGGCCACCGTCCCTGGTCAGACGCAAACGAACCCACTGGCCAATGACTCTGTTCTCCGCACTAAAGCTGGAATGGGGGAAAGAAGGAGCAGCGGCAAAACTGAGCGAAGTGGGCCAGAAGAGCGGTGCTGATCACGGAGGCTCCCTGCGGATGGACGGCTTAGGGTGTCGCAGCAGACGGTTTTAGAATGGAGCGCACAAATCGAGCTCCCAGGGCTCCAGTAGAGAAGCCAGGCTGCGTTGTAGTGTTAACCATATACTGACACAACTGCATCAATTTATTCAGTCACAGATATATTTTTTTGGTGTGTATAATGTTTGCAAACAAAATCGGATATAACGAGAAAATTGACTTTTTTTTTTTACGCGTGACATCATCCAGCCCTTTGTATCGTTTTTGGAACAATTCGGTGGATTTCTTAGGGGAAGCAGCGCTGCCTCCTGCCCCTACCTGGGTGGCAGCAGGGCTGGAGCCGCATGGCCATCTATCTGCCGGAGACAGAATGATCGATCTTGTCCCAACACTTCGTCAAGCCTGCCAAGGAGGTTATTGAAGCTTATGCCAAACCCATTTTGTATTTTAATTTAAAGTGTGTGTGTGTGTGTGTGAGTGTGTGTTATTGTAAATAGAAAATCTACGAAAACTTTGGTAATTTGGTATGAATGTACTGCCTCGTTGGAGTAATGTGTCAGTAAAGATTTTCCACCGTTTACACTAGCTGCTTATAACTGTAACCTTTTAAAACCTTTGCCACAACCTTTTCCATTACATTGAGCATGCATACATTGTTGTGTGTGAAGTATAACAGCATATCTGCCGTGAATGGCATGGCCATCCACTAACAATGTAAACGAGTATATACTGTGAAGGAGGACAAACATAACATGAATATATTGAATTCTTGCTTGAGAAACTCCAGCATGTAAAATATGATGTTAATCAAATTTCTTGACTTGAATATAGGTTGACGGAAAGTTATATGCGTGAATGAATGGCCGTGCTTGCATACACCTTTTGGTGTTTCACACACACTCACTCACATGCATTGACACAAACACGCACCCTTAAATAACGTATCTGGTGTCAGCACTGCAAGACCCAAGGTTAATGGAGGCTATACAAAATGTTTTGCATGTGTGTGTGCTTTGGAAATGTGTTGTAATTAAATTGGAACTGTATTTGTAACTAAATTGTTACTAAATTGGAAATCTGTTTGCAAAAACCCCATTGATTAGCCTATTTGTAATGAAAGGCTTGTATGAGGACATGGCTAGTTTCATATTCATTAAGCTAGCCGGCTGACAGTCCAGATGCATTCCTTCAAAACAGAGCAAATGGAAAACAACCAGGGAGGATTTAAAGTGCTAACCTACATGGCCCGATCGGGTCCCAAGGAAACTTGTGGTCGTTTGCTCTGAATAGGAATATGAAAATATGGCCAGCACGCACAGGTTTTTAATCTACTGCCAATTTCTCTTCCTCTTTCGACCAAAACACATCTTTATCAACATAAATTTGAATTTGTGATCTAAATGCAAATGAAGCATCTCCCAACAGCTGATTGCCTCCCCTCCTCCACCCCATCACCACCACCACCACCACCAACCCCGTACCTTGAATATTCCTTCTCTGTGATCACCTGTGCATGCACAGGATGCTGGGACACCTGCCTCTCCCTTGTCCTCCTCCAACACCCCCACATATGATAGATGGATACTACCGTGGATTCACAGTCCACATACCACTGGGAGATGACGTATAGTCTGCATTACAAAAATGCTCACACAGTCACAGCCTCCTCTTAGGTATCCTATTTGCTTGAGGGCGGCTGTCGGTGACATTATTTGATGACCTCCGGTGGCAAATTGACTTAAAAGTAAAAGCTAATTTTCTTGGGGAAAGCTTTGCGCTTGCCAGACGAACTGTTTGAGTCCCTCTGTGGTTAATACGCTCTGTGTTTAATCAAGGCCCCTAATCCAGGCGGACAGAAAGACGACCGTTGAGGTCTGTCACAACACAGAAGATTAATATTTACTTTTTTCTTAACAGCCCCAATCCTTGAGGAACTGTCACTCATAAAAGATATACGGTCGCAGCCTCTTCATCATATACAGAAATACATATGATAATACAGAAGCAATTACTTTCCTTTCTGTTTCTCCCATATTTCACTTCTTGGTGTTTAGGAATAGGGTTTGTTGATGGTGTGCTTTTAACAATTGCCTCCCCTGGTTAGAAATAGGAGACAGGGTTCAGGTGTGGTTGTCGCTGTATGTATGAGTTCAAGATGCTGATGTCGAGTGTGCCTCTATCTCCAAAGCATCCGCAGCAGTCCAAATTGTGTGTGTGTGTGTGTGTGCTTGTGGTGTATGTGAGTGTCTTCATGAAGAAGGCTATGATAGCCTGCCTGGGTGTTTGGGTGGTGCACATGGTGCTGTCTCATTGCACTGCAAGCTGGCTGTGATAAGGAGAGCCTGTCTGCCAGTCAAGACTGCAGACACTGCAGGCAGGCCCAGGGGTTGTGACACTGGCACCGTCTCCTTACTAGTCTTTTCCAAGATCTTTCAACACCCAAGGCAAGGTGAAACTTCCATTAGAGTACTGTGTGGTTCGTTTTCTCCACTCCCTGAACGGACAATAAGTCTTCTTTGTGAAGCAAAAGCTTCAGCTGCTGCTTATCTAGAAGTAGCCGTCTGCCAGCGTAATGTGGCTCACTAGTTCAATGTTGGTCACAGACACTCAGTTCTGCGTCAGTATCTAATATGATGTTCAGAGTCATAATTTAGCTGTGAAAGGCTAGATTATTATTATTATTATTATTATTATTATTGTTAATAGTAGCAGTAGCATTGAACACTATACACAGTACTTAAACATAGCATACGAATTTGAATATTCTCAACAAATAAAACAAAAAAACTTTCAGCACACTATCTGAAAGCTATATATGAAACATTGTCAGATGCAAATTTATAAAATTAAACGCAAAATGTAAGTATTTGCTGATGACTTCCTGCACAACTCTTCTAACTGCGTAAAAACAATAATGCATGGCCCCACATATCCTGACTTCAGTAGCATGTAGCTCTCTGCTACAGCTCTGCTGTTTTGCGCATCCAAACAACTGATCCATGAGTCAAACAATGAGACCAGGTTGTTTGCACACACAACCACCACCTGTGGAGCAGAATTTAATCAGAATACAAAGGGTCTCTGTGGTCCAGAGGCACCTTGTTTTAAAAACACAGCTGACAGGACAAAGCATGACATCAATAGGGCTTTCACATTGGTTTCTGTAACAGATATTAAATTGCACATTTTGCAAAGAACTGTTTTTTTTTCCTTTTAACGTTCTCAGGACAAAGCCAAATTCTGCAAAAACAGCAAGCTAACAAATGATTTAACAATTGTGCATATGTCATTTTTGTCTTTGGACTTCCAGCAACGATTGCCACCGTTGTTTATAACCAGACTTTCTTTGTTTGATATAGCTTACTGCTTACACCTATTAAAATTGTGATGTGTAACATTTCAACTGCCTCGTAGCTTAAATTTACCTGGACATCTGGAGTGGATGCTGATCTGAGTGATATTAATAGTGTTATTAGTTAAATAACCTGTAATGTATAAATTCAAAATGCTGTCCAGCCCGTACCTCTCTCTTCTTACTGTCTGAATCTTACTGTCGACACACTCAAAGTCCCTCCCACTCATGCTACCTAGCCAGTAGAGCTACTGTATGTCACACAGTTGAACAGTCCGATAGGTGACAAAACACATTTGTTTTTTAATTCTGAAAGTCTCCCACCTATTAACTGGGAGGACCTCAATGTCATGTAATTTTAACATACTTCACTTTTTTTTACACCATATACACATTAATGGTACCATGACATTATACATGCATACAATTTGCAAGAAATTATTATCATTTACAATAATGAAATGTAAAACTGTCTATTAACAGTTAATCGGCAGTTAACTGTTAATGTTCACTTCAACTAAGGCCTTGATTAATACACCATTGATACATCATCACAGATACATCTTGTGTTTATATTTTTCTTCGTTGAACCACACATGGATTGACAAAGCCCAAACTAGTTTTGTTCCAAAGTATGACATGTTTATATTCTTGAATATGCCTATTCATTGTTTGTGTAGCTTGGTGTAATTGTTCTCTGGGAACATCAAACAAAGCAATTATATACCAATATGTTTTTTCTAGCATACAGGAATCCAGGATCCAGGAATAATTGGACTATAGGAACCTATGAGTGACACTTTGTTTATCCACACTTTACATCCTGATGGGTTTTCTGTGTTGTTGTTCATAACTGTTTGGTAGCAAAGGTTGAAGATTTTTAAATGTCCCGACCTACCCAACTTCTACCACCAGGTGTGATTTCGATTTGCCATTTTTTCAAAAAATATACATTTCTAAATCTACCCTGTAGTGTAATTTATGTTATACTATCCTTTTGCCTCAGTATATGCGTGGACCAAAGGTTCTTGGATAATGAGGAGTAAGAAGACATTTGAATTTATGTATGGTTCGACTGGACTTGGAAAAAACAATAACACAAGTCCCTGTGGATTGCGGTGTTTCCCCAGTGCACAAAAAACACACACGTATACTGTCTCATTCCCATAACGTATGCACACTAGTTGACACAACTCAGCTCTCGGTTCAATTAGAGAGCGAGTTTGATTTCAAGTCCAATCAAATGATTTAGAGAAGAGTGTATTCATTGTAGGCTTCAAACTCCAACCAAAGAGATCAGATATGTTGATGTTGAAGTTCCACTCTGCATTTTTTGGGAGATCCCAGACCATCTCAGACCTGTCTTCCTCAGTAAGTTTGAAGTGCATGGTAATTTACTTGAATGTTTTCCTGTCCATGTCTGTGACATATCAGTGATGTCAAGTAACAATAAACCGCCTCTATTCTCAGTGCCATTATATGTCGTCGAGTTATTCCCTTTCATATTAGCAGCATGTTCTCCATGGAGGATTTGGTTCCCTTCCCATAAATATTATTGGTAACAATATTTACCAATTATCATTTGCCCCCATATGGGCTTTATGTTAAAGGAACAATGCCAGCCGAACAAGCTTCAAATGGCTCTTGCCTCTCTCAAATTGAAGTTGGTTAGGCTGGTATGTCTCCTCTATTAAGATTACTGGGGTCCCGTTTTGTGCAATTTAATGTTGGCTGCTCTTTGTTGGACTGAGTTTTTCTCCCTGCTGTCTACCGTTCGGTATGCTGCTAGAGATAAATTGCTTGGCCCCCTTAAAGTTAGAACATGTCTCTCCTGTATAAGGATGGCCAACCATGTGCAAGATATGGATAGCCCATTTATTGTAGCCTTTAGTATAGAGCACGATGATATGTGCAGTGCGTTTATAGAATGGACTTGGCAGAAATGGAACATAATATGCATAAGTATGTTCAAATGACGGATATAAATCGTGATGTTGTTACCTTAGAATGAGGCCCGTATATCTACATAGGGAGTGGGTCCTCTGCCACAGACTCTGCCATGCTGCAACACCATGGTTCTACAGTCCACAACAGAAACAAACGGCTTTGGAAGGGATACGTTCTTAATTAAATCAATTTCCAATTAACGTGTGAGTGAACCCCCTGTTTCAGCTCGAATTAGAACACTATAAGATGACTTTTTTGAGATTATTGATTTTATTTTGTTTGTTTTTTTCTTCTTTTGGGGGGGAGGACTGAAACCTCTAGGAAGGGAGGGGGGCGTGTTATTCCCAAGGTTATGGCCCACGGCAACTTTGTGATTCATTTTGGAAGTACCAATTGGCACATTAAACTAAACAGACCAGCATAGGCTACAGCATCTTCTCCTGCATCATTGGAAAGGGACAGGTGGGAGGTGTACTTTAATTGGTCGGAAGCTGCAGCCTCGCAGTGGCTAGACGCCACTAAATTATACACACTGCACCTTTAGGTCGAAAACACACATTGCGTAATAACACGTGTGTTCACATAGCTGGCCACGCCAGCTACGTGAACACATGGTATGTTGTAACAAATACATTGATTCCTCAGTTACTGCAATACTTTTACGTTGTTTTTTTTTTTTAAAGAACTGCCATGAAATCTCATTTACTTCAGGGTCTGCTACTACAGACAATGCATGCCATTTATACCCCTATGAGTATGTGGATCACAGTCAGCCACAGTGTGCCCCCGAGGGGCAATTATTCTATCCATGCATAGCCAGGCCCTAAACTCTGCCCTCAAGATCAACTTGCTGTCCCTGAAGTAGCAAAGGATACGTTGGGTCAGCCAGATGCTCTGGTCCAATAGAACCTTTTCACAGAGGCTTCATCTTAGTGACACATTTGTCACTCATAATACTAATTATGTAACAGGGTCCCGGGTAGTAAATACTGAAAACAATTGTACTACTGGTACATGAAAGTAGCAGACCCATAATAAGTGTTATGAGCGACAGCTGCATTTGTCCTACGAGGATTCCTCTGTGAAATTGGTGTATTTAACCATAACAGATCAGTAAACTTCTGTTAGAGACCAAACGTACAGACTCAGTAGCTAGAGTCACGTACGAGTACTCAGTGCAGGAAGGATGTTTTTTTTTGTTTTTTTTTGGTGGGGGGTTCAGCAGCCCCCACCAGAGGTAGCTCCCATCAGGTGGCATTACCAAGGTGTCAGAGCGTAGGAAAGGATTTGTAATCCTTTACACTTGCCACAAACTGGGAACAGCAAAAGGGCATTAGGAAGGACACAGGAGACGGGGAAACGCACAAACTTTCAGTGTACGGTGAAGAACTGTTGCCCTGGTGTCACTGACCGTGCGTGGATACCTTTCGCTACTGTTGCGTGAAGTGAAGATCTGTCTTTCTTGGGGATGGAGAATTAGGTGGAATAAAAGCCAGCCCTTTGTCTGGTGTAACACTGGGGTTAAGTGGAGCACTCAGAGGAATCAGACCGTGTTCTGCAAAGCAACAGGGCTACCCAGTGTTAGAATGTATTTATTATGTGTTCATATTTATTCCCCCTTTCATTGAGCATGGATTGACCAAAGCGCGCTTGACCGTGAGTGTGTGCGAGCAAGCGAGTCAGACAGAAGAAAAGAGAGAGAGAGAGAGAGAGAGAGAGAGAGAGAGAGAGAGAGAGGGAGCACAACTGAAAAGGTGTCTATCAAGTGTAGTCTAAGCTCACAGATTCCTGACTGGCCACTACATTGACAGTTTTATCTGCAGGAGGAAGTGCTCTACTGTGCCAAAGTGTCAGCAGCAGCCCAGTCATGAGCAGTTACACACATCTACATATATCACAGGTTCGAGAGATGGAATTGATTGCCACAGAAGACAGACAATGTCAGACAATAAATTATCTCGATGAGTACCTGTCTGGG